>JASCZW010017783.1:0-16492 GCA_034211315.2 Aedes japonicus
TATCCATGCCTCCCGAAGAAACCTCAAAGCAATGTCTAACTCCAGTTTTAAATCTAAGATGGTGATCATTGGCTTGGGATAAGCGGTTAAAGATCGTACAACATGGGTATCGGTCAATGTTGGGCCACGGAAGTACTTTTCAGTATGAATTTAAAGCAGAACTGCAGTGATCCATCCATCGGTTTCAGTGATCCGAATAGAGAACGCTCTTGTGCTAGAGTTAGAACAATGGACAATTCGACAAAGTTGTGGGCTGTAGTTGTAAATCAAGCACTACAAGAGCATCATGCATCGTAGACCAAAATTTAGTTGCTAAAATCTGTTATTGTCAAACTAAGGAGTGTATCGAAAATAAGGTATCCACAAACTTTCTTTCAAATTATGTTGAAAACCGATATTTAATTCATACAAAAAATTGATCCTTTATTGTACGAGGTTAAACTTGAACATTATGAAGACCGGATGAAATTTAAGTTATTCCTTCACGAATTTTCGAACTTTGGATCGAATGCTCTTCATCAAGTTCCGGACAAGTGTTCCATCGCATTTTTTGGACGCTTGAGCCCAAATTTTTTTGAACTCCTGCATATTTCCAGCTGCCTTACCAGTCTTCTTGAAGAGGGTCACGATTGCCCAGTAACGTTCGATGGGTCGAAGCTGAGGGCAATTTGGTGTATTGATATTTTTCTCCACGAAATCTCGCAAGCCAAAGCCAATTGAGAGTGGTTTTGGCATAGCGAGCCGACGCCAAATCCGGCCAAAACAGTGGAGGTGTACTATGCTTCTTATATAAAGGCAACAATCTGGAGATACTCAGATCGATAGATTTCCGCATTTATTGTTCCGGTAGTGTAAAAAATGGTTGACTTCAAACCACAGGAACATATTGCTTACCATACCAGAAATTTCGACCGAATTTCTCCACTTGAATCGACCTGTCCGCATCGCTCACATCCTCCCCAACGACGGCAGTAAAGTATTGTGGACTTGGAAGGGTTTTTGAGTCCTCCTTTACATGGGTCTCATCGTCCATCAAAACGCATGCATCCGGACGCTGAAAAAGACGCGAATACAATTTCTGTTCTGCACTTTGTTTTGAGATTTTCTGCTTCTTGTAGGTCTTCAGGTGGTTTCGCCCTTGATACGCTGGATCATTCCGATACTCGTTTCTGCTTTTTGGCCAAATCACGTATTGACATTGATTTGTTCTTCATGATTAGAGATAACACTTTCTGCTCCAGTTTTGCGTTGGAAGAACCGGGTTTTCTGCCTCTTCCTAATAGCTCATCCAAAGAATAGTGTTCCCCAAACTTATTAATGATGGTTTTAACACTCGCATGATTAATTCCAAACCGCTTCGCCAATTTTCGCATAGTAATACCCTTCTCCCTTAGCCATGTGTCCAGAACCTTAATTTTCACTTCCTTTTCAATACGCGACATTTTGAAAACGCAGAATTTGAACCGCACAAACAAGTAAACAAAAGAAAGCTGACAGTCAAAGCTTTACAGTACTTTTATTGAAACTTCACAGTTACAGCTTAAGATGGTTACATTTCCTCAGTTCGAACGAAATCTCGAGCCTTCCTTCTGATGGAGCCCATCAGCGCCCGCACAATGGAAAGGGACACGAGATCAGCACATTTCTTCCGTTTTCCTCGCATTTGCTGGTTGTCCTTGACGGCTCCGCCGCTTCATCAAAGTCGCTGCTTTGAATTTGCCCAGCATTTTTCGATTGGTCAAAATTCCGGGCCATTCGGAGGACTTATTAACTTGATGACAAACGCGATATTGTTGGCAGCATACCACTTCAGAATCACTATGGAGTAGTGGCAGTTGACCAAATAGGGCCAAAAGATGAGCCTATGCTGGCGGATTAACGGCAATACATGCTTTTTCAGGCATTTTTCGATGGGATGTCATCGTCGAGGATGTGTCGAATGGTTCCGTTTTCAGGCAACAACTGCAAATCGCATGGACTTCTTCGCGAACTTGACGACAAACACAAACATGAATCTTCCCGGCTCATCCCCACGCCCAGTCGCGTTTCATCTGGAAACTGGTTGAAATTGAGTTTGACGTATGTTTCGTCATCGATCAAAGTGCAGCTTTTGTGTTTCGTCAAAATACGATCGTATAAGAGCTGCATTTGATATTATTTCTGAACACGATAGACTACTTTGATCAAACTTGTTCCAGTTGTTCTATGTAGAAAAGTGTAAACAAACCATTTTCAAAGATTTTTCATTCCAATACTAGAGGAATGCTAGTGGTGTGCGAGGAGTGTACCAATGTACTTTTAGTCAGCCTTTAAATAGTTCTATGTGAACATACAACCCTACAGCCTCATGGGGCTGTTTCTTAAAGTTGTTGAAGGTTATGAAAATCAAGCTGCTCCGGAAACGCTGCTCCGAACATGAATTTGTAATCTGTAAAATATAGTTTTAAAGAATAATATTGCATCAATTTTTCTGCTGTTCCACTCCATAATGGATTTTGATTGTGTGAAATGTTCTACCCACAACATCTGCGTTAAGTCCACAAATGTCACACCCCTAGATTCATAGAGCTGTACTACTCAATAAAGTTCTTAATTATCTTTATTCCTAAATAAAAGCCCCGCCGCTGGCACATCGAAATCTGTTCATACTAATTAATCTACAAATCCATTGACTGAAAGAAACGTTTGCACACACCCTAAACAAGAGCACTGCGCCATCACTTAACGCTTGGCTGCATCCTGGTGACAAATTGGTTGCAACAGCAAAAACGCCGAAACTCATCCCGTTCGTCAATTAAATCCTGTGGCACTTCGCCGATGACGCCGACGGCCAAGTGCAAGAATGTGTCACATCGGTGTTTTCAGGACCGGCGCCGAAACAATAGCCAACCACCGACAAAGCAGAGGAGAATCAGCCGTGTGGCTTGCCAGAGTTGCGAAAACACCATTCCCAACAAAGGGTAGCTTACAACAGATCGCATAGGGAACTGCTTCGAAAGAGACAATAACCGTAACATTTCTGTCAACAAAGTGTTTCGGGCGAAAGTGTTGGATGCCAGTCAACTTCGCTGCGGTCGTGGATGTCACTGATGCAAGTAAATAAATATAATCTGATTAATTCAATAAAACGTCTGTTTCGCGCAACCCGCAGTACTAGCAGCGGCAGCCAAATCATCGTTGTTGTGATTTCGCAGGTCTGGATTGTGGTTTTTGTGGTGGATTCGGTGAAGTTTGACTTTGTCTGTTTTGAACGGAGACGACGCGGCACGGTGGGCTTCAGTCAAACAGTAATTCTGATTAGAAGTGCATGTTGAAGCGTCTTTTGCGAGGTCCTCTTGTCGAGGTGGAATTTTCTTCTAATTTCTAGTTACATTAAAAATAGTTTCAATTATTTTTTTCTTGGCCATAGTCAATGTTAAGCATACCTCAAAAAAAAAAAAAATATATTAGCATCATTAAAATTTGATTTGCCTCATATTTGGACGCAGGAACTCAGCTCTATTTCGGGGTTGTTTTGACTAAATAAAACATTGGGGCATTAAAAATAAACGTTTTTTATGGCATTTTCAGTAAAAAAGAATCAACAGTCCTATTCAATTTTGATATTAACCAGCTTGAGCAAACTGAAAAGGACGGCAAATGCTCACATCAGAACAGTGATAAGATATCTCAAGTCAACACCTGTGAACACATTGCTTGCAGAAAATGGAATGCAATGGTTCTGAAAAGTAGTTAGAGTAAAATGTCACCAGGATCCTAATAAATAATTCAGCTCAAACGGAAGCTACTTGACATAAATAACGGATCTCCAGAGCCGCGTAGTATTTTAAACATTAAACAGCAAAAAAGAAATCAGCGTATGGAACTGGAAGACAGCAACACATAGTTACGAAAGTTGATCAGTTCAAAGCGCAAAGGCCAACGAAAATAATCAAGCAATGCAAACACAAGTTCTAGAAATGCTACAAACGACATACCGAGACTATCTCAAGATCTACACGGATGCATCGAAAAATTCGAATGGAAAAGCAATTGCATTCATAACACAACGAACGCGGAACTATTTGTCATCCGAGAAGCACTAAGATTTGCACAGGACAAACAACTAAACATAGTCGTAATCGTAATGAACTCCCTAAGCGCTTGCGAAGCAATCCTCATCAAGGAAAATGCGAAAGATGACTTCCTAGTTTTCAAGATAAACAAAATGAGAAACCAACTTCGCGATCAAAGTATCAAATTAAAGTAGAAACCAAGCCACATATAAGTAAGATGAAACGAATTTGTGGATTGATCAGCAGTGCAAGCAACAACGCAACCTCAAGACATTTTTGAAGGCTAACACTAGGGGACACCCTCCAATTAGCTAAGAAAGAGATATGCAGTAAATGGATAAGAATGTACCAGGAAATTTCGAACTATCTAGAATTAGAACCGGTCATTGCATTACAAAGAAAATACAAAAGGAAATAGACGGACACAGAGAATAGTGATATCTGCGACGTTAAAGAGGACAAAAAACATATTCTATATCACTGCCAAAAATTTAACACCATTAGATTGAAAAACAGCATATTAACCAACCGGAATCCTTTCAACGTAATACTCCACGCAGAAGACGAGAACGAGTACAAGACAGTAGCTCAATAGATCACAGACTGAAAAATAATTATATAAGCAACATAACATCCACAAAAGTTCAACTCAGTGGACGCAGTGGTTCTACGCCCCAACAAAAAAAAACATAACATTCAGAAACTGTTCGAGAAATAAGCGAAACAACGACGTAGAGATGGATTTATATTGGGCTTACTCGTGTCACTTCCGCATGGTAAAAAAAATTGCAATCAAAAGGTACCATTTCTCTTTACTCTTTAACCAAAAGGTACCTGGAGACCACAAATAACAATTTAGTTGTATTACAGCTGAATAGCACTCCTCTCGGCCTTTTTGATAAAAATACATTCAAAACTGTTTTGCATAGCAACACCTCCTCTATATTTCTTTAAAGCCGAAATTTGTACAACGTGGGCCACTCTATAGAAGGATGTGGAAACAAGTTATTGAAACCTTTATAAGGCTATAATGATTTTGAAATTGTCCTTTTGAAAGATGTTATGACCACTTGAGAACTTTCATAAAACCTATTGGTTCACATGAGAACCAGTTTACGATTAAATGTCCAAAGTTGTCAAACTTCACTAGATATTGTGGTTTTGTTTTTGTGGTTCTGCTATGTTCGATTCTCTGTTCTTCTGATTCATTAAGCAGTAAATAATATGTAAGAAAAAGTTCTAGTGTTGCGCCAATTTTGTTTGATATCAAAATATCCAAAACAAATTCAGTTTTTACAGCATATCATGCTCCAAATTACATGTGCATTTAATTTATCGTGCCAATAATAAGAGCCGAAAATGCGCCTCTGCAAGTCTACAAAAACAAAATTTATGCAAATATGTTCGTTAAATTAATCATGATTTTCCTGAAAATTGATGGAATTCAATAAGGTTACCTACAATATGCTGGAATTTGTCTCAGATCAACAGTTTATTTGCATTAAATATAAAATTTGATGCATTAATTTTTCCACATTTCAATTATTTATTAAACTGTAATGTGGCGATTGTAAAAAATCACAGTTTTGCCACAAAACCGCACAATAACTATTTAAAACTAATTGGCCGTTTAATGCATTTTTTTGAGGCAAAAGGGTTTAAAAGTGCATTTTTAACTGATCATAATTTGATAATATGAATAAGTTCTAAAACGGCATTTTAAAACAGCATTTTACGAGTTTATAAAATGAAACCTTTGATAGGAGTTAAAGGAATTTGAGAAAACAAAGTCTTAGGATCGTTGTTAACAAGCTGTGTAGCGTCGACTGCCAGGTTTTGGAGCCATAAACAACCAAATTGATTTCTAGTGGCTTTAATAAAACTGTAATAAAACTTTATAAAGCAGGATGGCTTAGGCAATTCCAAGCTTCAATTTTAGTTTTATTCAAGCCGTATACTACTCCTTCCGGTTTTGATCATAAAACTACTTTTAAAACTGTTTTGTCTAAAAAAACACCTCCTCTATGCTCTTTTTGAAATTTGTACAAAGTGGCCGTTATAATGTCATACAGATTTTGAAAATGTTCTAGTAAAAGATGATATGACCATTTGAGAACCTTTATAAAACCTATCATCTATCACACTTGCTGCCATTGGTTAGAGATAACATAAATATGACTTGCTTAGTCATAATCAAGTTATTATAACCATTTGTACTGCTCTCTCATCTTGCCCGGCGTACAAACAACGCGGGGAAAAATTAGAACGCTCGCTAAAACAGCGTTCCAGGCAATCTTTCGCCGAAATGGTGAAAAAAGCCTCACCATCACCCAATGTCAATACAAATCCCTTTGCTCCTCTGTCAGATGACGAGTCTGACTTTGATTTGGCTGAAGAGGGAACATCATTCAGCTTTCCGGAAGGTGCTTCACAGAAGCGAAGACGCGTCCGCCCACGGAAAGTTGCTGAACCGGAGCCCAAAACCAGCTTGCCCAATTCAAGGAGAGGTGGAAAAAAGGAAAATCCTAGTCCACCTGGTTTTCGTGGTACTAACTACAGCCAGGACTTTCCATCTCTCCCGGGGACATCCAAAACCCCTGAAGCCCCAATTTTAAGAACAGAAGCCCCCTCCTCTAGTGGGCTATTCTCATTTGATGACATTGCCGAAGGTATCTTTAAGTACCTCGAAATTTCGGACCCTCTCAAAAGCATTGTTTTGGCAATGCTTCCAACAGTGAAGACTTTTTTGAAGAAATTGACAATTAAGTGGCCCCTCCTTGCAGCTATCATTTCCTTCGATGGATAATTTTCCAAATGAGGTCGGGGATTTGATCACTGTTCTACAGTGGAATTGTCGAAGTTTGATTCCGAAATTGGAATCTTTTAAATTTTTAGCTTACACTACCGGTTGTGATGCATTCGCTCTTTGTGAAACATGGCTCTCTTCCGAAATCAATCTTCCGATTCATGATTTCAATATTATTCGTCTTGATCGTGAGGATTCGCGTGGAGGGGGAGTACTTTTGGGGATCAAAAAGTGCTACTCCTTCTATAGAGTGAATTTTCCTCCCATTCCAGGTATTGAAGTTGTCGCATGTCAGGCTGTTATTAAAAATAAAAGCCTTTGCATTGCTTCTGTATATATTCCTCCAAGAGCCTCCATTAACCGAAAACAACTCTCAGATATTTGTTCGGTTCTTCCTGTTCCGCGGTTGGTCATGGGAGATTTTAACTCTCACGGTACAGGCTGGGGAGAACTGTACGATGACAACCGGTCTTCCTTGATATATGACCTCTGTGACAACTTCAATATGACAGTTCTTAACAATGGAGAAGTAACACGTTTGGCTGGTACATCCTCAGTTGGCAGTAGATTAGACCTCACACTTTGTTCGAATTCATTATCGTTGGATTGCACATGGAATGTGATTCAAGATCCCCACGGTAGTGATCACTTGCCCATAAAAATTTCGGTTGCCACCGGGTTCTATCCGTCGAAATCTGTTAACGTCACGTATGATCTTACCCGTCACATCGATTGGACAAAGTTTAGGACAGCAGTAGATGAAGCCGTAACGACGGTAGAAAGGCTTTCACCGCTGGAAGAATATAACTTCCTCTCCAACCTGATCTTAGACAGCGCGCTTCAAGGTCAAACTCGACCAGTTCCAGGGACGTCATCTCGCAGGAAACCTCCTTCTCCATGGTGGGATCAGCAATGCACCGAGGTTTACCGAAAAAAGTCCGACGCGTTTAAAGTTTTCCGTAGACGTGGAACACCTGAGCACTTCGAAGTATACACGGCTCTCGAACGCGAACTTAAGAGCCTCATCAAGGCCAAGAAACGCGGATACTGGCGAAGATTCGTAGACGGGCTATCGCGCGAGACGTCGATGAGTACTCTTTGGAACACGGCGCGAAGATTGCGTAACCGAACTACGAACAACGAGAGCGAGGAGTACTCGGACCAATGGATCCTCAAGTTCGCGCGAAAAGTTTGTCCAGATTCTGTGCCGGCACGGATGATTCCTCGCGAAAACACGAATTCGATAGATGAGATTAGCCAACCCTTTTCAATGGTAGAGTTCTCTCTCGCACTCCTTTCGTGTGGCAATACGGCTCCAGGGGCTGATAGGATCAAGTTCAACTTGCTTAAGAACCTCCCAGACGTCGCGAAGAGGCACATGTTGAACTTGTTTAATCACTTTCTGGAACTCAACATTGTACCGGATGATTGGAGACGGGTGAGAGTTATTGCCATTCAAAAACCTGGTAAGCCCGCGTCCGACCACAACTCCTATCGACCCATCGCGATGTTATCCTGTATTCGAAATTTGTTGGAGAAAATGATCCTTTTCCGTCTGGACAAATGGGTTGAGACGAACAACCTGCTTTCAGATACTCAATATGGTTTCCGTAGGGGTAAGGGAACGAACGACTGTCTCGCGTTGCTTTCCACAGATATTCAGTTAGCTTTTGCTAAAAAAGAGCAAATGGCTTCTGTATTCTTGGACATAAAGGGGGCTTTTGATTCAGTATCTGTTGAAGTTCTTTCAGATAAACTCCACGCTTGTGGCTTTTCTTCATTAATGAATAACTTTTTGTACAATTTGCTGTCAGAGAAACATATGAGCTTCTCTCATGGAACCTCTACAGCTTCACGATTTAGCTACATGGGTCTCCCCCAGGGATCATGTTTGAGCCCCCTTTTGTATAATTTTTATGTCAAAGACATTGACGGTTGCCTAAGTGACAACTGTACGCTGAGACAACTTGCAGATGACGGTGTAGTGTCTGTCACGGGACCCAATGGGGTCGATCTGCAAGAACCCTTACAGGATACCTTGGACAATTTGTCTACTTGGGCTCTAGAGCTAGGTATCGAATTCTCTACGGAGAAAACTGAGTTGGTAGTTTTTTCTAGGAAGCATAACCCAGCACAACCGAAGCTTCAAATTTGGGGTAAGCCGATAACTCATTCTATGTCATTTAAATATCTTGGGGTCTGGTTCGATTCAAAGTGCACCTGGAGATCCCATATTGAGTATGTGAAGCGAAAATGCCAGCCAAGGATCAACTTTCTCTGCACAATTACCGGAACCTGGTGGGGAGCTCATCCACAAGATCTTCTAACGTTGTACCGGACAACGATTTTGTCGGTTATGGAATACGGTAGTTTTTGTTTTCAGTCAGCGGCTCGGTCGCACTTCATTAAACTGGAACGTACTCAGTATCGGTGTCTTTGTATTGCATTAGGTTGTAAGCTCTCGACTCATACGTGGCTGGCATGTTGCCACTCTCGGACCGGTTTTCAGAATTATCTCTCCGGCTCCTCACCAGGTGTGAAGTTATGAACCCCCAGGTGATCGAAAATTTTGAGAAGCTCCTTGAGTTGAATCCTCAAACGCGCTTCATGACTTTGTACCATTTGTACATAACACAGGATGTCAGCCCTTCGCCGAACATTTCCAATCATGATTGCTTCTCCGATTTCGACAATTCGGTTCATTTTGATTTATCCATGAAGCAGGAGCTTCGTGGAATCCCAGAGCATCATCGTCCTATGATTGCTCCGGTGATATTTGCTGCAAAGTTTGGCCAAGTTGATTCCACTAAATCGTTCTTCACTGACGGATCTTTGATAGAGCAGTCAGCAGGCTTTGGTATATTTAATGAAATTTATAGCGCCAACCGTAAACTTCAAGCTCCTTGTTCCGTATATGTCGCTGAATTAGCGGCAATACATTTTACGCTAGAAATTGTTGCCTCATTAACACCGGATCAGTACTTCATTTTTACGGATAGTCTCAGTTCTATAGAGGCTATTCGCTCCTTGAGGCCGGTAAAGCACTCCTCGTATTTCTCATAAAAATACAGGAGCTTCTAAGTGCTTTATCTTCGCGTTATTTTATCATCACCTTTGTATGGGTCCCATCTCGTTGTTCAATTCTTGGCAATGAGAAAGCGGACTCGCTTGCAAAGGTGGGCGCTATGGAAGGCGATATTTATGATCGACAAATCGCCTTCAACGAATTTTTTACTATTTTTCGTCAACAGTCACTCGTCAGCTGGCAGCATGAATGGAGTAAAGGAGATTTGGGGCGATGGCAACATTCTATCATCCCAAAGGTGTTGAAGAAATCTTGGTTTAGCGGGATGGATGTGGGTCGAGACTTCATTCGTGTCATGTCTCGCCTAATGTCTAATCATCATTCTTTGAACGCTCATTTATACCGGGTTGGGCTGAGCGACAGCAATCTCTGTGAATGTGGACAAGACTATCAGGACGCAGATCACGTTATTTGGTCTTGTGCTGAACATTCTGGAGTCAGATCTGAGCTTTATGATTCCCTTCGGGCTCGAGGTAGACAACCCAATGTGCAAATTCGAGATATTTTGGCTGTACGTGATTTGGAGTACATGAAACTCATTTATGTGTTTTTGACTAACATTAGCCTAAGATTGTAGTTAGTTTAACCTGTATGTTTAGTTTAAGTTTTTTTTTTAATATATATGTATGTGTGTGTTTTTTTTTCTTTTTCAAAAAATGTCCAAGTCAAAAGAAAACCGTAAATTGTATAGTTATAAGTGCTTAGATAATTTAGAATTTAAATTTAATGTGTTATGTAAACCATACTTTAAATTCCCACCCTCTTTCCCATCCGTAATTTGCTATTCCTATTAACCTCGAGACGGCCGCGAGTAATCGGCTCTTTCCTCCTAACTTTAGTTATAAGATAAATGATGTATAAAAATATGAAAATTTGGCTCTGTAAAGTTAATTCGATTGAGCCTGTACAAATAAATGATTATTATAAAAAAAAACCATTTATGATCGTAGTGTGCTGTTTGGGCTATTAGTTGCCATGAAAACCAGCATACGGGCAAATGGCCACATCTGTCAAACTTCACTGTGATATCATGGTGGGTTGTTGTTCGTCTGCCTTGTTCGATTCTCTGCTCTTCTGATTCATTTAGCAGTAAATATTATATATGAAAAAAGGTTCTAGTATTCGAGAAATTTGTTCGTATAGCAAAATACCCAACACAAATTGATTTTTTTTACTATGTTTCATACTTCAAATCATATGCGCATTTAGTTTTATGGTGAATACTGGCACCATAAGAGCCGAAAATCAATGCTCCTCGGAGATTATGTGAATTAACAACAACAAACACAAAATTAATACAACTAGATATATTCGATAAATTAATCCTGATTTTTTTAGGAAAATTCATGGAAATCAATGAGGTTATCTAAAAGCATGACAATTTTGTCTCCTATCTACAGTACATTTGCATTATATTTGAAATTTGGTGCATTTATTTTTCCACAATTCAATTAATTCTTATACTTCAATATGGCGATTGGAAAAATGTCACAGTTGTGCCAATTTTTTTCAATGACTACTATAGAACTATTTGGTCATTTGGTGACTTCCCACAATGTCCAATTGCCGTTAAAAGCTTTTAATGGATGCCAAAATGGTTTTAACATAAGGTAAATTGAATGAGTGCCAAAACGGCATTTCAAAACATCATTCTACGAGTTCATTAAGTCGAAATAAAATCTTTGATAGGAGTAGAAGAAATGTGAGAAAACAAGGTTTTAAGATCGTTGTTAACAAGCTGTGTAGGTTCTCATAAACCTGATTAATTTAAACTATCGGCACCTCTTGGTGCCATAATAAAACCAAATTTATTTCTAGTGGCTTTCATAAAACATTATTAAAACTTAATAAATCTGGATGGTTTTGACTTTCCTAGTAATAATATGTCAATTAGTCATGAAGATGAATTAATGCACCAGAAACTGGACGGCCGCCTGGGGAGTTGGGTACAGACGACTCCTGAGGTAGTAAATGCTCTCAAGGACGAGGAACAAGACAGGTAATTGTAACACATTATATTTACATTAGTAACACATATTTTTATTAGGTTTGCGTCGACCATCACTTGAATCGCTTGAATCGGTTGTGTCGATACTTTGTTCCGCAATATTTTGCTGTCGGGCGTAGCGTTCTGTCTATTGTTTCGGGTGCCTTTTGTTCGTTGCGCGAGTGATCGAGTGAGCATAAGAAGTCGTGGTTCACCGGGTCGGTGGTGAGGTACATAGTTAATTGCGATCCAAATTATTCGTTCGCCATGCTCGTCGGGCCACCCTATCTCGAAACAAATTAACCACTGTCCCATTTTGTCCCATTGCCTTAGTTTGGGTTCACCAGTTTTTACACATTTTACTAGGGGGTCATACGGACCCTCATTCAATGCCCTCGATCCCTGGTCTAAGCCACGGTGACCATTGAGTGTGAGCTCCCAAGGCCTCTTTTGTTTTGACTGACTAGCTCGAGCTTGAAACCTTTTTACACTCAGGGTCGGCGTTATTTCAAGGGTTGCTAATACACACATGCATTTATTTGTTCAACATCACATTTGGGGTAAGACATAATCAACAATAGTACGCCACAATACTCGGTTTGCGGCTGCCGCTCTCCAACCTCGGTCACGCCCAATGCTCACTAGATTACGCTCCACCAGGTCCGCCCATCGTGCTCTCTGCGCTCCACGTCTTCTTGTGCCCACCGGATCAGTAGCGAACACCAACTTTGCAGGGTTGTTGTCCGGCATTCTTGTAACATGCCCTGCCCACCGTATCTTTCCGGCTTTGGCCACCTTCTGGATGCTGGGTTCACCGTAGAGTGCAGCGAGCTCGTGGTTCATACTACGCCGCCACACACCGTTCTCCTGTATTACGCCGAAGATTATCCTTAGCACGCGTCGCTCGAAAACTCTGAGTGATTGCAGGTCCTCCCCGAGCATGGTCCATGTCTCGTGTCCGTAGAGGACTACCGGTCTTATTAGCGTTTTGTACATGGTGCATTTTATGCGGGGATGAATCTTTTAAGGCCGCAGTTTCTTCAGGAGTCCGTAGTAGGCACGACTTCCACTGGTGATGCGCCTTCGAATTTCACAACTCGTATTATTGTCAGCCGTCAGTAAGGATCCAAAGTAAACAAATTCCTCCACCACCTCGAAGGTATACCCATCTTTCGTCGCATTACTTCCTAGGCGGATCTGGTCGTGTTCGGTTCCACCTACCAGCATATACATTGTTTTCGACGCATTCACCACCAGTCCGACCTTTGCTGCTTCGCGTTTCAGGCGGGTGTACAGCTCTCCCACGTTCCAAATGTTCTTGCGATAATGTCCATGTCGTCCGCAATGCACACAAATGGACCTGATTTCATGAAACTCGTACCCCGGCTGTTGAGCCCAGCTTGTTGCATTACACCTTCCAAAGCGATGTTGAATAGTTGGCATGAGAGTCCGTCACCTTGTCGCAGTCCCCGACGAGATTCGAATGAACTGGATAGTTCACCCGAAATCCTTACGAAGGTTTGCACATTGTCCATCGTTGCTTTGATGAGTCTGGTCAGCTTCCCAGGAAAACCGTTTTCATCCATAATTTTCAATAGAATAGGGTTGCTATTCAAGGGACCAAATTAATACAACACTGCCGACTCCTTTTGAATTTATTTTAAACCAACTTACAATTTTGTGTGTGTGGGGGGGGGGGGGGGGTAACGATGTGCCGGCCGGCAGCTGCTGGGCCTGGGCGCGCGTGGTTTAAGTCCGATGATTGATCGGGAAGGGCTTTCGTCCGAATTTGGAGGGTTATCGGAATATCGTTAACTTCTCGGGGTATGTGGTGGGTAGTATAGGAGTTATTAGTTTAAGGAGCTACTGGGTCGGTTTTATCCAATTGGAGGCTGTAAATGCCTTTAAAGTATACCTGATTGTTTAAATTTTGACGTACTCAGTTTGGTATTACTTCACTCGATTTCTTATTGAAGCTTTAGCTCTAATGACTCGAATGGTCTGTTCCCTGTTGCGTTCGATACCTTAAAGAGACCAAGCATTGTGATCGATATACCCAGTAGCTTATCCTTTCCATTATTTTCTCCTTCAATCTTCATGCTTCCTTTCCACAACTCGCGACAATCCTTTTGATGGCCCCCAAGAAGCAGATTTTAGTGTGTTTTGTGTTGTATGTACTAAACTCGTGCTGTTACAAATTTTGTTCTTTTTCACGATTATTTCAATGTTTTATTCTAAGTGTGCATGCTTTTCAATATCCTTATTCGTACTTATTTAAATTTACATTAGTAATTTCAATAAATAACAAAAACCCAATTCTAGAACACTAAAACATATTTACAAACTATTTCTACTCGGCAAACTTCTAAAGATTTTATTTTCAACGGTAACAACATTGAAGATGTATGTTAGTCCCAAGCATCATTTGTTGGTTCTCTGAGTAATAACAGCTGATCTGGCAACAACGGAGTAGCAACCTCGGGGGGTCAATCATCCTCATGCTCATGCTCAATAGTTGGCTGTTTCATGTTAGTTGGTGTGAATTTGAAATGAAGAAGTTTTGTTCTATTAAATCGCTTTCAATGCTGGCACTGCATCTCATTTACCGGAGATGTCGTCGATTCTTACAGTATCGTTGGCCTCGCTATCATAGTAGAACAAGTGCAGAGAATCAAGACCATGTAACGTTTGCATAAAAAAATTGACTTTCTTCGGATGGTTATAAAAAAGCTTAGACAGATAATTGCTTTTGATACATTTCCCATGGTAGGTAATTATTTAAGCTTCCTTGCAAAAAAAACGCCCATGTGAACCGGAACATTTGCCATGGCGGACGCCATGCCAGTCGGTACCATCCAGACTGATATAGGTCGTCCATCACCACCGCCACGTCGCGATTCGCCGGGAAATCGAGTAGACCATCTTATTCAGTCACTGCTGCTGCGTCATTGCCAGTAGCTCCGAAACCAGTGGACGCGACTTCCACTTCCTGACATGAATGTTCAAGTTCATCAGGTACATTTTCACTGTTTGGCCGGTTGAACCGACCTTCCCTCGGTCTTCCTCTTCAGCGTCCTTTGAAGCTTCTTGTCAATCAGAGTCGTTGGCCGTCCCGAACCGGGCTTTATTTCGATGATCTGATTGTTGTCTAATAGTGTCAAGATGTTGGAGATGCCGGAACGGGCGTATCCGGCGTCCACAAAGTGCCACACGACGTCCATGTACGCGCACACTTCTGAGTTCGACTGATAGAGCTGTCAAATTTTGTCTGCTGACTCATGGGTTACTATGATTGATGCTGCATGGTTAGTTTCGTCAGTTCGTGTGAAGGCAAACCCATGAAAAATCGGCAAATTTTGTCCATTTTTTTAAATGCAAACGGTAGATCTGGAGGTTTCTAGTGGCGGATATGAATCGGTAGGAGAGCTGAGAAGTCAGCAGCCAAACTCAGGATAAACCGTTTAGGTTGACAATGGTATTGCTTAGGATGTCGTGGATTCTGGAAAGCGTCGAATTACTTCATTAGGGACGTATTATTTCTGGCTTTGGCCAGACGTATACTTGTGTATGTAGACTTAGAGTATTGTTGACCTCGCTACCAGAGAAACTCGGCCATGGATCCAGAACCACGGGAAACTGGAGAGTGTACTTGAAACAGCGAAATTATTTGAAAATCGATAATAACAATCACGTCTATATGGCACATAGTCTGTAAAACTGTTCAATACACGTAGCTCAACTTTATCTCTGAACTTTTCATCAATACGCTTAAATTTAAATCAGAAATTTCCTGTCTTATGTTTCTTATCTTGAGCAATGCGTTCCGTTTGAATTTATATTTTTATTTCAATTAAGTCCACGCAAACAAAATTCACATAATCAGTGGAAAATATCCACTAGAAATTAACTGTGATTGTGATTTGTGATTGTGATTTAGAAAGTGGAAAATGCTTTTCAAAATGAAGTGAATCTTATGTGTCCAGTAGAATGTCAATTATTAATCAAGTAGAATTTTTTTTCTATGTGATATTCATGTAAATGTTACTTATTTTAGTATTGGAAGATATCTACACGTGTTTCCGTTAGTGTAGCTAAGTGAAACATTTTTCGAATGTGCTATATCTTGTTTTTTTTTATACACGGAAAAAAAATCCGTGCTCAGATCCGGAAGCTGCAGTCATGAATTCGAGGACAAGCTAAAATACACCGTGGACTTAATATTACGGATGATTTAAATAACGCTTAAAGGGGAAAATACTGAACACGTGAACTAATTCCCATTCAGTTTTCATTTTCAAGAGCGCTTATTTTTTTTGAGTAGACTTCTTAACAGATTACTATTGAACTTGCTATGCTTGCCAGGTTGTTTTTTCAATTAAAGCGTCAAAAAGAAATTAGAGACTACAAATTGACAGTATATATATAAATTATTGAATATTTCTGAAATTTAAATTTAGACACACAAAAGGTTTTTATTTATTAATTACATGGAGTTGTAGGGGAAATATTCTGTTTATCAGTGTTTTAAACTGAGTCTTAAAATAAAGATAACCGGGAAA
>JASCZW010017784.1:0-16496 GCA_034211315.2 Aedes japonicus
GTGATGCGGTGAAGAGTTTGGTCAAGGGAAAACGCGTGTAAATCGGTGAAATCGTTTATTTAAAAATCAAATTAAATTTCTTTTTCAAGTTCAATTAGTATTAAATTCAGGAAAAAATATTCAGTTAGGCTTCCGCTTTTCCAAATCCAATTGCCGGGCCTTACGCTTGACCCCTGCCATCAGATTTTGTACAGCCACCTTGTCCACCTTCTTCGCCGCAGAAAGCCAGTTTGCCTTGAACTGCTGCTCGTCCTAGCCAGTTTTTGGTCTTCTTTAGGTTCCGCTGACAATAGCCCAGTATTTCTCAATTGGGCGGAGCTCTGGCGTGTTGGGAGGGTTCTTGTCCTTGGGAACCACCTGCACGTTGTTGGCGGCGTACCACTCCATGCGCCTTTTACCGTAATGGCAAGATGCCGAATCCGGCCAAAACAGTACGGAACAACCGTGTTTCTTCAGGAAAGGCAGCAGACGTTTATTCAAACACTCTTTCACGTAAATTTCTTGGTTGACAGTCCCGGAAGCTGTGAAATGCTGCTTTTCAAGCCACGGTACAGATGGCTTGCCAAAGCCAGATATTTCTTTGCGAGCTTTGACAGTTTCGTGTGTTTGAAAATATCTGCTACGCTTTCCTCTTCCTTTGCCGTGTAAAACTCCTGTCCCGGAAGCTGCTTGTAGTCTGGCTTTGACGCAGGTTTCGTCGTCCATTACCACGCGGTCAAACTTCGTCGGCATCGTCGTGTACAGCCTCCGGGATCGCGCCTGGCCGTCGTATTTTGTTTATCATCGCGATTTGAGTCACTACCTTCTTTAAGTCGATAGTCCAGCTCGTTTTTGGCTCGATGCCGGTTGTAGAACGATACACCCAGCTTATTTGTGGCACTCGGAGAGATAGGTTGAGAGTTTTAGCTGGGAACTACCGGCAACTCTCTTTGTCGTCTCAGCGGCTTCCAGTTTTCGTTTCGATCCGACTTCCTGGCTGTCGACAAACGTTCCCCAAACACTTTAATTACATTTGTAACGGTTGATTTGGCAACTTTTAGCGATTGTGCAACTTATGCAGTGCGAGTAGCTCGGATTTTCGCGATCGCGCGAGCAAAATTTTGATACGCTGCTCTTCTTGCTTGGACGGCATTTTGACAACTGAAGAGTGAATTCCAAAATCAAAATAGGAGCAACATTCTACCACGCACACACTTCAAAATGAGGGTGTTCAGGTTTTAAATGGAAAATTGAAAGAAATAACGTCAAGTTGATATTGACATCAATTTTGACCGTATCGCCCTTTAGCTCCAGATTTCTGGAACTCATCCATCTCTCCACAATGCCAATGGAGTGCGAAGCCGTTAGCTCACCCTCTTCAATGTATTCGTCACATATCTCTAAGGTGATGTGGTGATGCGAACCGGTAAGGTGATGCGAACCGTACAATCTTCTACAAATCTCTCCATAATGCCTGATTCGTGGCTGCTCCTTTCCAATCCTTTGGGGGCACCTTGTACCCTTAGGTCTTGCTCCACCTGGACTGACCATCTTGCTCGTTGCGCCCCACGTCATCTTGTACCAACCGGATTCCCGTCGAACACCATTTTTGCAGGATAATTGCCTGGCATTCTCGCAACATGTCCTGTCCTGTGTATCCTTCCAGCTTTTGCCACCTTATGAATGAATACTGGGTTCGCCGGTGAGTTGCGCGAGCTCATAGTTCATCCTTCACCTCTATAGTCCGTTCTCCACCAAACATGATTCTTAACACCCGTCGCTCAAGAACTCCGAGTGCTCACAGGTCCTCTTTGAGCATTGTCTACGTCTCATGCCCGTAGAGAACAACCGGTCTTATTAGCGTTTTGTACAATATGCACTTCGTACGGAAGCTAAGTCTGTTTGACTGTGGCCTCCAGAAGAATCTGACCCCTAGGGTTGGTAAGTCGGCTCCCCCACTCGACCGCCCAAGCGTTGAAGTCCCCCGCTATTACCAGATTAGGCCAGTTAGCTCAGTTGTCATACGATCGAGCATATTGGAAACTGTTACATCGACCATCTTGGCGATGCGTAGCAGCTGCAGAAGAACACTCCATTCACTTTTACAACCGCGAAGCCTTCGTTTGTGGTAGACACAACCTCCTGAACTGGGTATTTGCCCGTCGTCCGTAATGCCGCCATATTGGACCTGTCCTCAACCCAGTTGCCGATGCCGGCTGGGATGCGGTATGGGTCGGAAATAATGGCGATATTCGATGCCAAATCGTGAACTGTCTGTCACAGCAGTTGCTGGGCGGCCTCATCATGGTTCACGCGCTGGACGTCGCTGAGCTTACTGCCAGAGCTGGTCGCGAGGATGGACCCTCTGAACCTGCCGCCACGTTCGCATAGGTTTTCTTCCCTATGGGGGCGTCGGACACTATCCGCTTCTTTGATCGGCTAGGAACTTGGCTTCCAGCCCTTCCCTCTGCTTGCATGCAGCCTGCACTGTCATGCGTAGCCTGAGGAGGCTAAGTTTTAAGTCCTTAGCAATGTTCTTGCGTGATGACGTAAAGTCAATTATTTCATCCAATTGCTCGGACACCTATACTATTTAAGGAAGGGTTTTCCGCACGCCAGATTCCACCATTTTACGTGGTGGGGACCTCGCTAGGCCACCTTTAGGGAACGGATTCGCTTTCTCCTGTGGTTTGGTCATTCCTGAGGTATTACCCTCCATTCTGTTGGGTCTCCCTCCAGTGGGATAGTCGCTATAGTGATCCCATGGTTGTCTATGCAAGCTTAAAGGCGAGCAGGGAGGCCATGCGAGGGTTGACACGGCCCTTCAACCGTGGGGAACCGTGTTCAGAGCCTAATCAGCGTAAGTCTGGTATAGGATATCTGAGTCTTCTCCCGCCCAATTGGGTCGGGCGGTGCAGAATGGAATGTACTGGAGGCCTGCTAAGGTTTAAATGGGACGGAGACAACTTGTGCTGCGAGAAACTCGCCATTTCCTGCTCGGTGTCACCCAGCAGTACCGAGTTCTACTGCCATCTACCCCAATGCGCTCTATGGTACTTCCTACGTAGTTCGTTTAGCCGTTAAGATGAGCCTAACGTTTCCGAGGTGCACCGCGGGGAGGCGAACTAAAGGGTGATACGGTCAAAATTTGGTCAAGGGAAAACGCGTGTAAATCGGTGAAATCGTTTATTTAAAAAATCAAATTAAATTTCTTTTTCAAGTTCAATTAGTATAAAATTCAGGAAAAATATTCAGTTAGGCTTCCGCTTTTCCAAATCCGAATTGCCGGGCCTTACGCTTGACCCCTGCCATCAGATTTTGTACAGCCACCTTGTCCACCTTCTTCGCCGCAGAAAGCCAGTTTGCCTTGAACTGCTGCTCGTCCTTAGCAGTTTTTTTGGTCTTCTTGAGGTTCCGCTTGACAATAGCCCAGTATTTCTCAATTGGGCGGAGCTCTGGCGTGCTGGGAGGGATCTTGTCCTTGGGAACCACCTGCACGTTGTTGGCGGCGTACCACTCCATGGCCTTTTTACCGTAATGGCAAGATGCCAAATCCGGCCAAAACAGTAGGGAACAACCGTGTTTCTTCAGGAAAGGCAGCAGACGTTTATTCAAACACTCTTTCACGTAAATTTCTTGGTTGACAGTCCCGGAAGCTATGAAAATGCTGCTTTTCAAGCCACAGGTACAGATGGCTTGCCAAACCAGATATTTCTTTGCGAACTTTGACAGTTTCGTGTGCTTGAAAATATCTGCTACCTTTCCCTTCCTTTGCCGTATAAAACTCCTGTCCCGGAAGCTGCTTGTAGTCGGCTTTGACGTAGGTTTCGTCGTCCATTACCACGCAGTCAAACTTCGTCAGCATCGTCGTGTACAGCCTCCGGGATCGCGCTTTGGCCGTCGTATTTTGTTTATCATCGCGATTTGGAGTCACTACCTTCTTGTAAGTCGATAGTCCGGCTCGTTTTTTGGCTCGGATGCACGGTTGTAGACGATACACCCAGCTTATTTGCGGCATCTCGGAGAGATAGGTTAGGGTTTCGCTTGAAACTACCGGCAACTCTCTTTGTCGTCTCAGCGGCTTCCGGTTTTCGATTTCCCCCCGATCCAGACTTCCTGGCTGTCGACAAACGTTCCCCAAACACTTTAATTACATTTGTAACGGTTGATTTGGCAACTTTTAGCGATTTTGCCAACTTTGCGTGCGAGTAGCTCGGATTTTCGCGATGCGCGAGCAAAATTTTGATACGCTGCTCTTCTTGCTTGGACGGCATTTTGACAACTGAAGAGTGAATTCCAAAATCAAAATAGGAGCAACATTCTACACACACACCTTCAAAATGAGGGGTGTTCAGGTTTTTTAAATGCAAAATTGAAAGAAATACGTCAAGTTGATATTGACCTAATTTTGACCGTATCGCCCTTTACAATCAGACCTCGAGACACCTGAAGGTCACACACTACATTGACACCTGATTCCAGATGTGTAGAATGCAGGGTTGGTCACTCTGATCCTCAAGCCCGAGAAGAAAGATACCCTAACAGAAGGTTATAGAAATATAACGCTGTTGAGTTGTATTGGGAAAACACTTGTGCGGATGGTGAGCCGACGTTTCGTGCTATAGAACGTCATCTTGCAGTCATTCTGTTACACTGTTTCTCGTTGCGATGAACGCAGTGTTTTAACACATCCCCGAGAATGTACACATCATTGTGAACACTGACGACATAACCCTTGTCGTGTTTGGAAAATACGCGAGGGCAGTCAGACATCGAATGCAAAGCGCAGTAGATGAGTTCCCCCAAGAAGTCTAAGATCATACACGTTGACCCAAAGGCCAAGGTTACCGGACGTTGGCATTAATGAACTAGTTCTTGGTGTGACGATCGATCACAAACTGCGGTTTGTGAATCAAATCAGTCAAATGCAACGTTACCGTTAAGTTCAACTTTTTTTGGGCCTTAAATGGCCACTTCTCTGAAGCCGCACGCTGTATTTTGACCAAGACTGCACGGGCAACGATCATACCCCTTGCAAATCTAGTAACTAAAGACATGGCTACTAAAGCCACGAGGAAGAGACTGGTGGCGTGACCTTAAAGGAGTACATAGAGATACCCACGTTGTGTCAGCTTCCAAGGCTGTGGCAACGAGCGTGAGACTTTACGCGCCCTAAAGTGGATTAGCGCATCAAGCAGGGTAATTATGTGAAGCAAAGGAAAACTTTGAGGTGGGTAAGGCTGCCTGCGGAGAAGTTGCTTCCACGTGTTAAGGCCAAAACCTGTTATTCACGGACAGTTTAATCGTGGAAGAAGTTGGTCACGGGGTGCCTGGGAGGACCATAAGCGTCCCCAGTTGGTGCAGTCGATTGTCTGTGATACATTCTCATCTGAGGCATATGCGCTCTTACAGGCATGCAAGTTGTCAAATGAGACTCTTACGTTACCTAACCAATCAGACTAAGACTGGCGTGGCCTCTGCTGTACACAGAAGTTGTTTCCATTGTAATCGGTCCATGGCTGTACCTCGCCAGCCTCGCTGTCTGCGGAGGGTCCGCAGGTCGCCTTCTACTTGATCGATACACCTTGCTCGTTGCGCGCCTCTTCTTGTTGTACCTATCGGTTCGTTTTCAAGAACCATTTTCACACGGCTGTCATCCGACATTCTTATGACATGCCCAGCCCATCGTAGTCGACCGGTTTTTACGATGTGTACGATGGGAGGTTCTCCCAGCAACTGGTGCAATTCGTGGTTCATTCGCCTCCTCCACGTTCCGTCTTCCATCTGCACTCCACCGTAGATGGTACGCAGCACCTCCCGTTCAAAGACTCCAAAGGCGTGTTGGTCCTCCACTAGCAATGTCCATTTTTCGTGGCCGGAGAGAACTACCAGTCTAATTAATGTCTTGTACTTAGATGGTCAATTTTGTGGTTCGGCGAACTTTGTTCGATCTTACCGTCCTTCGGAGTGCAAAGTAGGCATGATTGCCAGCCACAATGCGCCTTTGTATTTCTCTGCTGGTGTCGTTATCAGCAGGCACCAATGAGCCCAGATACATGAAATCGTCTACTACCTCGATTTCATCACCATCGATCTGAACTCGTACTAGGAGGCTAACATTGTCTTCTCGTGAGCCTCTTCCCTTCATGGTGGTTGATAAATGACTGGACAATGCGTACCATTGGTACTACGCGTAATGTCAGGAAAATAGCCAACAATAGCGATGACAACTGTCTATTTTGGTTGTCTGTTCTCTGTTCCTTGTAACGTGCCAGATGACATGTGCGCACTTGAAGTTGCATGGGTTGTATGTTTCTTCATCATAAATGAACATCTATCAAACATACTGTATCTTGTGAATTTTTCTTGACTTCAGATGATGTTCCCTAGAGCTGAAAGTTCTCTTGACTATTTCCAATTTCACCAAAAATTCAATTATGCTCTGAGCACGGTTTTCGAGAATATCATAGCTCAGTTCTTTTCGCCTTCACAAATCAAAAATCAACTCTACGAATTAACTTACTCACTCAGTTCTGATATAAAGCTTCAGTTTGTATTTGGCAGATTTTCCAATTCATCAGCCATCGTATATATTAGGTCCCATTAAATTGATTGGCTCAGGAGAATAAGGGCTCGTCGTTCATGGATTTCACGCTAAAAGTTGAAAACAGCTTCAAAAAAAGCCAATCAATCAACCCCGTGCTCCTGGCTTTGGCAGCGACCCCAGTGCAATGTTTTCAATTAATCTCCTCTTTTTTACAACAACCTACCTACCCTTGTGTCCATTTTACACTTGTCCCTTTTGCAACCCTTAAATGACCGAGTAGATGGAAACCGTAGCATTCACATTATATGACTGGTGATAATGTGGATAAGTGGAAAATGGTTGAATGTTAATGAAGTGATTGGGTGGAAACATAACAAAACGGGACGTTCGGCGACAATGTTTTTAAATCCCACACAAAAAGGTCTGTCCATGGAGTTGCCACAAGTGGCGAAACGACAGCGCGGTGTGTAATGGTCTGCGGTTTATTACCGTTCTATTAAGGGTGCAGAGTATGTGAATTTCAATCAGTTTTTGCAGGTGTTTCAACCTCCTGTTTTTTTGCACGGTTGACAATTTTTATCCTACGAAGACTTTTACCCAAGTACCCACACCTCGATAAATCTGCTCATCAAACAGGGGAAGCGCTATCGATTGAATTGTTCTACGGTCGTAAATTTCACCATGTGGAAAACTGTTTCCAGCTTTCCGGCCTCTAGGGGGGCCCTGTTGCTGGTTGTTTAAAAATAGATATTTCAAACGTATGTGACCATCTATCGGGACAAATACGATAAGTGACGGAACCCGGTGGGTGATGATGACAAAGTTTTTTTTTTCATGTCCGCTCTCGGATGCCATTCATAGTACCTATAGAGACTATGTAATCGTTGGTTCACTGAAGCAAGTTGTATTAGGATACGTTTTAACCACCTACGTATAGGTTCAATGTGGGAGCACAGATAACTGGGACGATCGATAAGCCAGTAGAAGCGTTCAGCTGAATTGGGTCGCGATTCCGAGCTTTAGGAGTGAAATCAGTGTAATCCGTTCCTATAATAGACTTTTCAAAGCAAAACAAAACGCTGTGATCGAAATTTTAATTGAATCGTTTCTCGGTAGTAGTCATTGTGTGTCACAAACGAATGGAAATTGAAATTTGTGTAGGTAATTTATGATTTGGAATACCAAATAATTGAACAAATGATAAGGGTAATCAAGACCTGATATTGGGAAAATCTATAGGAGCATGTTATGAAAATGTTCGTTTCAACGATTCAACGGTGCAAACTGAGTCATACGGTTAAACTCTATAAACAAGCTAACGCCTCTATCATGCCGATTAGAGCGCTTTGTCAACAGCACATTTTTTCGTTAGTTCGAAGAATCCTAAAAGATTATTCAACGCACCATAACATCTTACTTACGAGAACTATTAGGAATCGAGCATCATGACGGGCAGGACGTTTAGCGCTATCGAGGACATACACCGGGTATGGCAGGAAAAAAATTGTGTATATTGGCAGCAAACTGTACAACAAACTTCCACTGAGACGTAGAAATGCTCTTGGTTTCAGGTTCATTTCATATCATTTTCATGTTCATGAAAATTCTGAGAAAACACCTGAAGCATCAAATCTCCAAGTATCTTCCTTAAAAGATGCCAGGCCAAATCAAGGGTTCTGGACTTTGTCTGGGGAACTCCAGCCTTTACAACACTCCGGCATCGCTTTATGGTTTCTGAAACGACGAGCTGTTTTTTGCTGATTTTGGACTTCGGTCTGGCCTTCTGTCAGCTTTGCAACCTTTACCATACTCCGTCATCACTACGTGGATTCCGAAACGCCGAGCTGTTCATCTGTTGGTAAAGCCAAGGGTAGACTTAGACTTAGACTTCGGTCTGGCGAAAATCAGCGTTCTATCAGTATGTGTCTGCCGAAGCCACCAAAGGTACTGCGATCTGATTTTCTACAAACCTTCCAGCTTTGCAACTTTTACCACACTCCGTCATCGCTCGTGGATTCCGGAACGCCGAGCTGTTCATCAGCTCCCCGTCAGTCGTACCAGGGGTACTGATCTTCGGTGTGATGAAAACCAGCTCTCTGTCATCTCTGCAACCCTCATAACACTCCGTCATCGCTATGTGGTTTTCGAAACGACTAGCTGTTATTTAGCTTCTTGTCAGCCACGCCTGGCTGGCCTTCAGTCTGGACTTCAGTCTGGCCAAAGCCAGCCTTCTGTAAGGTAAGATACAGCTGTATATGTCCGGCCGAAGCCACCAATGGTACTGCGCCCTGAAGTTCTTCGAACCTTCCAGCTTTGCAACAATTACTACACTCCGTCATCACTATGTGAATACCTGAACGACGAGCTGCCCATCAAATCTCTGTCAGCCATACCAAGGATGCCGGACACCAGTCTGGCGAGCATCAGCCTCCTGTCAGGATACTCATCATCGCTTTGTGAACTTCATCAGATTTCTGTCACCTTTGCACAGCTATCGGTCATTTATGGCCTTATGCATTATAGAATCAACCTTGCTTCCCGTTTGTTCTTAAGCCCTACATTTAAGCTACATTTCGCACTTCCTTAAAAGAGTTAAAACTCACTAGAAGTGCACTCTAACACTTGTATCTAAAGTTTTAAAACATACGAAGGTTTTGTGCCTATCGGTTACTGAAACTTCACTCCTACGGTTATTCTTTCTGATTTTTTCTCACTTAATAGGAAATGTGCGCTGTGTTAAATAGTTGTAGGTACATCAGAAGAAATTAAAACCTAAAGCAAACAGAATTCGAGCATGTCTGTGCCAAAGCACTTATAGCTTGTTAAAAACATATATTTTGATTCGAGAATTTTCCACCCGGGCATACCCATAAACAATCTTTCGAGTTATGCTAACAAGTCGTCGAATCATTTATATCAATTTTTTTCTTTTACAGCAATTTCAGACTTATACACTCATTTAGATTACCCCTAAAGTAAGAAACGTTTACCCATTTTCATAAAACCGATTGAAACGTCAAACCATGGGTCAGACGATTTATGAAAGTGGGTAAATCTCACTCTTTATCCTCATAAATCGGTTACTGTTTGTATGATGGACACATATTTTCACTTTTTCATGGAATGATTTCCAGATAAAAGAAACTTAAGTTTTACAGAGGAAAACCAGTGATTAGTCTTTTAGAATTCACGTTACTATCTGTTTGAAAAAGCAACTGGACATGGCAACGGAGTTTATTTTTAATCTTTATTCTTAAAAGGTGCATTGATTCGCAGCGCAAGGACAGATGATGATGGTCAAATTTCAGCCAAATCAGGATACTATCTTGATACCATTGTACAGGGTGCAGCAGAAAGTAATGCGAAAATTTGTTCTATTTCGTTCAAATCCTATTTTCAACTAATTCAAGCAATAATATCAACATTTTCGAGTGCAGTTATCCTTATAAAGTCCTTTTAAAAAAAATTATTCAATGTGTCCTCCATTTTTATTAATAACATCCTCCCCAAATCGAATAATCCAACGGATTAAGATCTGGACTGCTAGGGGACACAAATCCTTCGGCCAAAACTTCATGTTATCGTTCAACCATAGTTAGGTTCGGTTGGACGTGTGACACGGCGCTCCATCCTGCCGTAGGACAACGTGTTGGTCCTCAGAGAAGTTGGCCTTCACCCAGAGAAGCACTTGATCCTTTAAAATACCGATATACACTAAGGTATTGATTTTAACTCCAGCATCAATTAAAACAGGTGGCATTTTCAAACCGTTGGACGCCACCAAGCCAAACATCATGACACCAGCCGGATGTTTGGTTTGAAATTTGATTTTCACTTTTTCCGGAACGTTCTCCATTTTCTGCGGAGAAATGAACCGATCCGTGCGGCTGTTGGCCACAGCATCGATGCTGAAAGCTTTTCGTCGGAGAACAGGATTATCATTTTTCCTTCTACAACAAGGAGAGCAATCTCTTGGAACGAGTCACTCATAGTTCCTTGACCCGGTCCGTAATCAAGTGGCGTTTTACTCTGGCTCTCGAAGATGCATGCAGGTTTTCTTTCATGATTCTCCACATGGATTTTTTCGAAATATTGGCTTCCCTTTCAAGTTTTCTTATGGAACGCACCGGGTTGCGAGCAATTTTTGCACGGACCGATTTGATCACGTTCGGCGTGCGTGCAAAGCGCGGACGTCCGCTTCCCAGCTTCCGATGGTTAGAACCATCCTGCATGGACTTTTTATGCGGTAAACTTTTGCCAAATGGCACCATACCACCTTGGCAATCTCTTTCGGCTTCTCTTGGGCGAGCAACAAACTGGTGATCACTTCTTTCGCGAACATTTTGACAAATTTGCAATCAAACAAATAGAATGTTTGGATGCAGCACTTGAAAGTAAACATAAACTCAAGTTTGAACATTTTCGCATTATTTTTTGCCGCACCCTGTAAACTCATCCAACCCCTGCCCCTGCCTGCGTTCCTACAGCGTTCCATCGAAAACTCTGAACGCTTCCCGAAAGCTAATGAGAAGATTTTCGATTTGTTCTGGAAGTATGTCCAGAATTCAACTCGTTCGAAAGCACGACGAAGAGATCTTTCGCAAGTGCATCTATTATGTACAGTCATCGTCAATAGGAACCCGGGAAGCGCGGCCATTATCCAAGATCTATTAGTTTACAAGTACCTGGATGAAAACTTCGACATGTCGCAGCTGATGGGCGACATGGTGAGCTTGTTCGATCAGCGAAAGCCAACCAACCGCTTCCAGCAGAGCCTGTTCGCGCGGATCGGAATGATTGCCATCCCTGCCGTGAAGGGATTGAGCTCCTATCTGGCCAACTTGCTAGCTGCTAAATTCAAGGGATAATATTATGAAAGTTTTTTTGAAAAGAATCAAAAAGAAAAAGCTTAACTGTTGCAGCCTAAGGTATTTTTTAATTTTACTCAATTTCCATAAAAACCACATATTATACTAATGAGTAGAATCTACCCAATATCAAATAAATTGTGGGTTTACCCAAATTTGGATTAGGACCCGGAGACCTAATTTTAAGAAGGTTCCATTTTTATGATTTTGGGTTAACTTTACTCAATTTTGGGTGAATCCAAATGAGCGTGTATGGGAAGAGAGATGTAATTGACAGCTAAGTTTCTGCTCTCACTCTCATGATACGGTCAGATAGTGATATTTCACCATGTTTGTTTACAGTTGTTTATCCTTCCTATTGATCTGATGGCAGCGAACGCATGTAATATCTACAATCCATTAACTAAATTGCATGATGATTTAATATTATTATCCGCTTTTTTCATCAGCAAAATGGATATTCTTCTAGAAATCAACGAGTTCCGTGCTTCTAAGAATACCGATTATCATGCTCTGTACGATTATTTCTTCTTGAAACTTTCCAAAGCGAATCTTGTTGGAATACACCCAAAACATATATCAACTATCGCCAACTGGATTTCCAATTACCAAGAAACCCGATTTTTTTCTCGAAAGCAGTACGTTCGAGACTGGAAAAATTTGAAGTGGACGGAAAAAATTGGAATGGACTAGCGTCGGTTACCTTCCATGTAACAATTTAAGTTCTTTTTGGCCGTATAGCGCTCCTCCCGGCTTTGTTGATTAAGCTATATACAAATTTGTACGAAGTGGCCTCTCTATAGACGGTTGTGGAAACAAGTTAATAAGGCCTTTATAAGACCATAAACGTTTTGAAAATGTTCTAGTGAAAGATTCTATGACAACTTGAGAACCTCCATAAAACCTGTTAGCTGCCATGAATCCAGCATCCGGCCAAATGGTCACAGCTGTCAAACTGCGCTGTGATATCGGTGTTGGTTTTCGTTGGCTTTCCTCGGTTCTCTGCTCTTCTGATTTATTTTCCAGTAAACAATATCTGAGAAAAAGTTCTAACGTTTGCATTGAAAAAATGGACTTTTTTCCGATGGTGATGAAAAAATAGCTAAGACAGATAATTGCTTTTGATAAATTTTCCATGGAAGGTAACTATTTAAGCTTACTTGCAAAAAAAATCTACGTCCTTGCGAGCGGTCTTCCAGCAGTTAACCGGATCATTCACCATGGTGCACGAAACCATGCGTGTAGGCATGTTTTAGAGTTCTTTCTTCGTTTCATTTATCAATTCATCATCGCGTTTTCGCGACAAAATTGTTGGAGTAGATCTTACGCTTCAGGTTGGCCCAGAAATTCTCGATAGGACGCAGCTTGGGGACGTTGGGTGGGTTCGCTGACTTGGTTACCACATCGATATTCAGCCGCTCCATCTTCACCAACGATCGCTTCGAGTAATGGGCCAAGGCCAGATCCGGCCAGAACACCGCATCTTCACCCTTATGGAATTTCTTTATTTATTTATTTTATTTATTTATTTATTTTCCGTCGGCCTATTTCCTCACATGGTGACAATCACCGACGCCAGGGAGACGACTTCACCACCTGGACCAAGACCTGGACCCTACCTAACGACTCATGAATTTGAGCCGGGACCAACGGCTTTACTTCCCGTCCGAAGGAAGACGTGACCAGATTGTTTCGCCTCAGAAAAACCATCGACGTCGACTGGAATTGAACCCAGCCCCACTGGGGTGCCAAGTTCACTGTTTGGCCGGTTGAACCGACCTCCCGGCCAAGCGCACGCAGCTATAAAGCCACTTTTTCCTCGGTCTTCCTCGTCAGCATCCATTGGAGCTTCTTGTCGCTCAGGGTCGTCGGCCGTCCGGAACCGGGCTTTCTTTCGATGTTCTGATGATTGTCTAATAGTGCCAAAACATTACAGATACATTAATTGTTAAGTTATATATTCTCCGTGCGAGGAGTAACGATTATGATGTAGAAGGAGATGTTCGCTCATCACCATGAGGCACCAAGAGTGAACAACAATGTTTTATAGAATGAAAGATATGAAGAGAAAGTTTTGATAGTTCCGCTAGTGTGCGGCAGGATTGGAAATGTAACAGATGTTTTTTAGGAAAATTGAGCGAAAAGGGCATGTATACAGTGGTACTCGAACCAAGGACATTTTTGCCTAACATCCCACTGCGGGGTGATCGTCAGTCGGTGCGAATCAAAACAAACCCAAAAAAGGAGAGAGTTCCTCTCCCATGTGCGCATCAGTAAACAGAGTGCACACAATAGATCGCTAGAATAACTATACAAGCCACAGTGGTACATGAGCGTCTTCCAACCGGACATTTTTGCCTGTTGAAGTGGCGGACTTAGTCCGTGCTCCTTCAACCTACCCCGCAGGGATGTTAGGCAAAATGTCGTTGGTTCGAGTACCACTGTATACATGCCCTTTTCGCTCAATTTTCCTAAAAAAAACATCTGTTACATTTCCAATCCTGCCGCACACTAGCGGAACTATCAAAAAACTTTCTCTTCATATCTTTCATTCTAGCCAAAAACATTGTTGTTCACTCTTGGTGCCTCATGGTGATGAGCGAACATCTCCTTCTACATCACATTACAGATGCCGGAACGGGCGTATCCGGCATCCACAAAGTGCCGCACGATGTCCGTTTTCGACGTGGCGGGGTGCTGTTCTTTGAACGCGCACACTTTGATAAGAGTTGCTTCACTGTTTTTGCCATCACGGTTAGAGTTCGACTGATAGAGCTGTCAAATTTTGTCTGCTGACTCATGGCTTACTATGATTAATGCTGCATGGTAAGTTTTGTCAGTGCGGGTAACGGTCAACCCTTGAAAAATCGGCAATTTGTCTCATATTTTTTTAATGCAAACGTTAGTGTTTCGAGAAATTTTATTTGATAACAAAATAACCATAACATATTGGGTTTTTAATAGCGCACCCAAATCATATGCGCATTTTATTGTATAGTGAATATTGCCACGGTAAGAGCCAAAAATTAATGCGCCTCGGAAATTATGCGAGTTTAAATCAACAAAAATAAAATTAGAACAAATATATTCCATAAATTTAACATCAAAAACTGATGAAATTCAATAAGGTTATCTATAAGAATGCCGAAATAAGCCTCCAAACTACAGTTCATTTGCATTAAATTTAAAAGTTAGTGTATATATTTTTCCACGTTTCAATTATTTCTTACACTCTCCAATTTTTTACAGAAATCTGTAAAATTTTACCACTTTGTACAACAGCAGTAATTTCTATTTTTATCCTATTTTTTTTTCTTTCTAGAAACATGCTGTTTACAAGATGTTTTAAAGCAAATTTAAGATATATGGCATAAGCAGGTTCAGAATTGCGCAAAATCGAACTTTTCACAAAACAGTTTGATCCCCTGGCGAGTGAGGGCTCCGTCAATTCGAGTTGAGGAAAGTGCCATTCTCATTTTCGCAATGACTACTATAAAACTTTTTGGTCATATTTTTTGCCGTTTTAAAACCATATGACTTTCTTCAATGCCAGTTTGCCAGTTAAGCAATTCATTTAATGGAGGCAAAATGGTTTGAAATTTATTTTTTTCGACTGACCATAAAAAAATAATATGCAGGAGTCCTAAGACAGCATATCAAAACAGCATTTTACGAGTTCATTGAATGTAAATTAAACCTTTGATAGGAGTAACAGGATATTTAGGAAACAAGGTTTTAAGTTCATTGTTTACATGCTTTGTACATTCTCATAAACCTGGCTAATATATGAAACCTTTTGACCTTTCTTGGTGCCATCATAAAACAAATTGACTTCTAGTGGCTTTCATGAAACTTTAATAAAACATATCAAAGTAAAGCTGAATGGTTTTGGCAATGTTACTTGGGCTGTCCCACTTTACCAAAACGATCCAACTCTTCACATGGACGAAGCCAAATCGGTATTTGAAAAAACTTTCCGCCTTCCCATATCAACATCCTCTGTTTTCCGCATCTTCCTCAAGGAAAATTTTTCGTGGAAAGATCTTGAACGTAAAGCTGTTCATATCCGGAGAGACGACGTTTTGAGATTTCGCAAGGAGCCCCAGATTATTAAGTGGAATAATCATAACCGGAATTTTCTTGACGAGGTCAGTTTTGACAAGCAGGGAATGTTAAGGACACGTAGCTACGGAATGCGAGGGAAACAATAGTTACGTTGAGGAGAGTTTGTACGGAAACCAAGAGTACAACTTTTATGCCTGATTGGTGAGGATGGCACGAAAGAGGTCTTTAGCACAAAAGAAACTTTCAATCGTAGTAAGCTCTTCGAGTGCTGACGAAACTTCATCGCATTTTCAACAGAAATCGAAAGGTATCCAGAAACCTACTATATTTGGATACCTGACTGCGCCCGTATCCATTGCGATCCTGTGACTATCTATTTCTTGCGATCCTTGGGTATAATCCAAATTATTTGGCCGACCTACGCTCCTTAGATCGTTGGAAGAAGATTTGTTTGTTTCCACATGTTTCACATAAGTGCCCTACCGTTTTTGACCTACCTGCATACAGCGTTACTGTTAATATAAACCGGTTACTTAATTTGAGTGGAACTGCGTCCTAGCAAACCGCTTCAAGAAACGGTGGCTATTATACATTTTTCAAACAGCCGTATCTGATTTTGTACACACTCAATTTACCCCGGCAAAATGTCCAACAGCCGATCAACTCGGCAGTTATATTTGTTGATATCTCTGATAAATGTTTGTTTGTTAGCTGAGTATCGGTAAAATTATAATTTGTTAGCTGAATCTCGGCAATTTATACACTGAATCTCAGTAAATTGAAATGCCGAAATGAATGGCTGTTGGATTCTCGGCGAAATAAAATTAGAGTGTAAACACAGAGGGGAAGTAAGATTCAATCGTTTAATGCTTGAAACCCTTAGCACTTTTATACAAACGAGGGCTACAACACACGGAATAACATGTCCCAAACAAGATGGCGATGCTCCTCTCCGTGAGGGTACTGAGATTATTGCAATAATTACGATACATCTGTTTGAAAAAGTACTCGATATTAAATATCAAATTGGAGCATGT
>JASCZW010017785.1:0-16459 GCA_034211315.2 Aedes japonicus
TCATATTTCAAGTACCGTTTTTGCGTGGTTTCCGTCGAACGATTCTTGGAGAAAGTACCGGTCATAAAAGTTCCAAAAAGTCGCATTGGATAAATTTAAAGTGTGATATATTTGCTTCCATAACCACCATTTTTACTGCGTGAGTGATTTGTCTAACTGGATTGAATACTAAATGATATTTATTCGATTTATTTTTAATTTTTCTCCTTAGTAATCGCGCGTCAGTTGCAAGAGGAACAAATTTCCAAACCGGAAAGGCAATATTTTGTTTACATATCACCATGGAACATATTCCGATTGCTGTTCGAGTTGAGAAGGAAGGGAAACAAGTAGCGCAAGCTATTGTGTCAGTTCCAACGGCTTCAAACTTCAAGTCAATTGTTGATCGAGTGCTGGGTAAATCGCTGGACAAAAATGAGAAAATCGACAAAATGTTTGCCGGTAGCAAGTCCATGAATCATATTGATCTGTTCGAGATCGATCCATCATCTATTTTGCAGGATGCTGTGATTGCCATAGGAGTTTGCACAAAGGTTTTGTGTCGACTAAAATCTACATTCGATCCTCCAAAGCAACCTCAGAACGCATTTCATCATCTGATGAAGCAAGCTACCGCCGTTGTTTATCCTGAAAAAAGGAAGAAAGGGATTGGTCGCTGTGAAATGTACAACTGTGTTGTACATTACTTGACAGACAAACATGCTGGATTTAGTCGGTTTCAAAAAGATGAAATGCAGGTTTTTATGAATGGGATTGTATCGGCACTATGGTACCTAGATGGCCAGGCAGAAAAAAATGCCTCAGCGCCAGGTGTACCACAGGTACCAAAAAGTTTTTGCTTCATTCCAAAAACTAGAGCCACATTTCGTGTTATTTTTCATGGAAACGAGAAGAAGAAAACTGTCCCACGTATGATGCGGACCGATATGATCGATATATTCGAACGCTTAGACGCTCTGTGTGCTATGGACATAATGAAATCGAAATCTTGGTCAGAAGTTCTATCAGACGTTCAAAGATTGCGTGAAACATACGCCAGATACATTCACTATCTCAACCACGTCGAAGATATAGTAGAAAATCAAACCGTTCATGAATGTAAGCTCCTTGACAATAGGTCACTGGAAACAGTAACAGCTACTTCATCCATGTCATCGTTGACGAAGCTAATGTATAAAGATCTGGAGCAGCAACTTACTCTGGTAGAACCGTACACTCCCGTGAATATGATTCTATTTGCTCCATCTGAACGCAAAGCGCGATACAAATACATCCACGGATTAGCTTTCAATTTCGATGTCCACGTTTATCGATCGTTCAAGCCGAATGCTACCTTTGTATGGAAACTTCCTAGTCCTGATGAAAGGTCTGAAATTCGATTGTCAAACACAGTCGTTCGCTTAGAAATTGAAATCGTTGATCGCGTTAAAGCCGATAAATGTAAAAAAGCAGTAGAGCTTTTTGATGGAATAGCATCGTGGACCGAAAGAAAAATCGAAGAGTTTGTGTTGTTGACCTCAGGTAGGTTTTTATATTGGTTCTTACAAAAATAAAACAAAAATCATGTTGTCTTAAATTTTAGGTGATGAAGATGGTAAAGAAGTTCAACAAGGTGTTTTGGAGGGAGTTGCAATGCTGATCAATGATGGTCATGAAATCGATGAAGTACTGCATATCGAAAATCAACAACTGGAGTCGAAGCAAGGCAAGTTCTACAACTTTTGGAACGCGACAGAAGCTGTTATCTCCGAAAACGATCTGGCAGTGGCTCATGAACGGCGACACGGTACAACTAGTTGGATTTCACCTCTGTGCGTTTCTCTACGTGATCTAATGGAAAAATGTGAAGAACAGATGTACCAACTTTACCCAGCATGTCCGAATAACAACGTACCTTCGACTGAATATTTTCGCCTGCAATTCACGCCCAGAAATTCACGAACTAACACCGCTGAGCGATACTACAGCAGGTTCGATATAAACTATGGGTTACAAGTACGTACGTTACGTAAATCACATCCTGATCAACATTATGGGGCAAAGCAGTTCCAATACATGAAAGTAATGTCAGGTAAAATTATTATATGCTTCATGCCATGAAGTGACCTTAAAACTAGTTATAATTTAATTTCAGGTCGGTTTCAAACATGCAGCCTAGTGTTCTTCCTGGATGATAAGGCAACGATTCCGGTGGGATTTGAAGGTGCTCCAGTCAGTGCTACAAGAAGACAGCGATCTGTTCTTAAGACAGGCCTGGACGATAGAGGATTGAACGCGTTAGATCACGATAATATTCCGCAACATTTGACGCCTTCTGTATCCATTAAACTGGTTCCTCCTTCTGATCTTTCAAACGCTTGGTACGCCGGAGAGCCATGCATCATTCTTAAAGATGCCATATTCGAGCACTCTACAGCGTTTAGGCACGCTGCTGAACTTCTAACTCGATTTACAGATGATGATCTGGAGCGTCCTATGGTGTTTATCGGATCGGATGGGGGACCTGACCATAATCTGACTTCGATCATGGTGATGCTGAGTTACATTGCAATATTTTTTGAGCTTGATCTGGATTTCCTGTGCGCAGTACGTACGCCTCCAAACTTTTCCTTCATAAACCCAGCGGAACGTTTTATGGCAACAGCTAATATAGCTTTGATTGGGGTTTCCTTGTCAAGGAATCATCTGGGCGAAAATGAAAAATTCGTAAAACACCTACTTTCCAAAAAGCAGTGGCGTGAAGCTCAGGAGAAAACCCCTAATATCGATTATCCTCGCTTAGCCCTAGAAGGGACTGAAGACGCTCGAAAATTACTGAAATCAAGAATTGAATCACTACGCTACAAAGGTGAAAAGGTTGTTGTGTCTTATGCTGCCACGGAAGCAGAAATAAATACAGTTAAAGACAAGATCACAAACCAATGGCCTGAGATTAATTTGAATAAAATTTCAAAATCTGAGGCCTTGAAAGTGCCATCTTTAAAAAAGTTCTTTGATAACCACGTTAAAGCGACGGCTTATACTTTCCAGGTAAGATTTTAATGATATTTAAATCATATTTTGTAAAAAAAAAAAGAAAGCTCACTGCTTTCATGTATTCGAAATTGATTTTTTTTCAGGTGATGAAATGTAAAGATGCAAATCGCAAATTCCATAGCTTAAGAAGGTTGGATGAAAGCATCAAGATTGATTGGCTACCGACTCCTCAACTCAATGACGAGAAGTACAAGGACTTCGATGAAATATACGGTACTGAACCAAATGATGATTATCAACCGAGTAAGAGCAAGGCTGTGCCTATAGAAACTAAAAGTTTGCCTCATCCTTCATTCGCTTTAGCTTCGACTAGAGCTCGCTTGGTCGTCAACTGCACCGAATGCAAATTTCCTCGCCTCATGTACTCCAAATACAGTTTGAATAAGCAGGAACTGTCGGAAGCGGAACGTTTTTTTGATAAAAAATTATACATCTGTGGTTTTCCGCTTGATAATTTGCCTAATATTTTTCAAAGCCCAAAAATCAAATGTTATGATCCCATTCACCTGCATTATTATCAATGCTCGTCCTTGAAAGGGTACAAAAACCTATGTGCGAAGTGTCTTGCTAGTAATCCCAGTGTAACGCATAATAAAATTAATATATGTGGCTTCTGCTACAAATCACTGTCAAAACCCGCGGAAGCAATTTAAAACTAAGGCGAAGGGTAAGAAATAATGTAAATTTTTGAAATATACGGTATAACCAAGTATAACTATTACATAAAGTGGATTCTTAATTTTTTAATTTTTATTTTGTTTATTTTTTTTTGTCCCCCCCCCCCTCCCTCGACTGGAGCGGACGCTGTGTGACAAAAGAAGAAATCATAATTTGTTCGGGCCTAACAGAACAAAAATGGCATGTATTTGCAATGATAAATTCATAATGGAACAAACTCTTTTGCTTATTACAGCACTCCTGCTTTCTTCTTTATAAGCGTTTCAAGCTTATTGCCTTCGCAATTAGCTTATTGCTTGCTCTGTTATTGAGAGCTTTCGATGCCAGGTGCCATTTTTGCACTAGTATGATTGAATGGCAAGTACAATATTCCCACACCCAAAAGTTGAAAAGGTGGCAAAAATTGCGTTGTCCAAAAATGGCTATTTTTGCAATCATATCTTGCGAAAACTGCATGATACGTAAAACACAATTTTGCTCCTTGTTACATCCGCAAAGCATGTTATGAAATAAACGAAGCCATGCAAGTGTATGCGAACGACGAGTTGCACTAAAAATGGTCAAAACATATTCATGACAACACGTTGTACCACCTAACGAAGCATTGAATTTTTCATAGAAAATCAATGTGTTGCATTTTTGCCCACAGATAATGTTGCATTTTGTCACCAAGTTTATGGCGAAAAATGAAACAAAATCATGCGAAATCGCAATACATTTCTTGCTATTTTGTTTTGGGTGCAGGAAGTCGAGAAAAAATTTTAACGAAAATTTCCTAGACCAGACCGGGAATCGAACAAAGCCACCTTCAGTATGGTGTTGCTTTGTAGCCGAGCCTTGTCGACTGAGCTAAGGAAGTACAGCGCATCTAGTGAAAGCTTTTGTCATCTCTTTGTTGCAAATAACAGTGTTTTGTGCCTTGCAAGAAAAATACGCAAAGAGCGATTATCTTGTTCTGTTAGATGAAAATGTCAAAATGTACGCGCAAGGGTGATAAAGACACTTTAAATATTACAGTTCACCCTATCCATAATTTCTAATCAAAAAGATACTGCGCTACTGTCGTTTGAATTAGCACCCATTTCAGCGAAGACCACCAATAACAAGACACACTGATGTCAAATTTTCCTATATACACCATATACTTCAAACATGACAAAAATATGTATGTGTGTGATCAAGCAAAGGTTACGATGTGTGTATTTGTAATCTTCTGCGCTCAAGAAAAACGTCAAAAAATAAATCAAAACAAACTGTGCACTGTGTTTGCGGATAGAGTCGTTGAAATGGTTCGCATCGGAAATCAATATTTATTTGGTGAACTGTTTTTCTGATGTCCAATAGACGCCGCCCTGGAAGTTCGCTGGACCCATAAAAGGATCAAAGGATGGTAAACGGTCGCCCAGCTCGAAAAAAATGACACCCGTCGTGAATGATGAGTAAAAAAATATTCAGTAGGTACAATTTTCACTCCGTTCATTTCGTTCTATCAGTCACGCAATATAGGGTAGGTAACGCCTTAAGCACTATGGGACCCTATTCCAAGCACGGGGTTAACGTTAACCTATAACGCGCATTTTTTGCAGTATGGTGCTTCATCTAGTGAAGCACCATACTGCAAAAAATGAGCGTTGTAGGTTAACGTTTACCGGGATCTCGGGGTGCTTAAGTCGTTACCTACCCTATTCGTGTTTACTATTTTGGTATGCTCAGGCATTCCGTTGTCCTTGTGTTCCACACAACTCATTCACACCACAGCAAAGCACACGGCTATTCAAGCCTCAAGAGATTTTGGTTGCTTGACTGAATGTTCTGGTAACCAGTCATTCATTTTTGCGTTCGTGAGTGATTTTTTTGTTTGCCACTGGATTTCAAGTATTCCCAAACATGGCTGAAGGCAAAGGAAGTCCAAAGGGCAATTGGCTGACATCGCTACAGAGTTTGTGGGGCATTTCTAGGATTTTTTTTCAAAAGGGCGAATCTAACAATGAGCGACTCTCTCCTCTCTCACTCTCTTTCATTTATTACAGTGCCATTATAAATCTTTTGAGGGATTCTTTAGTACAGATAGAAACACAACAGTGCTGGCTACCATTCTCTACAAATAGTTGAATGGAAAACGTAACGCTGAATGGAATATGAATGAAAGAGAAAGTAATCAAAGAGAGTCTCTCAATTGCAGATTCACCCTAATGAAAAAAAACCCTAGATTTGTTCGAGAGAAGGCATTTGCAGGGTCGATTCGAGAAGCTTTGGTTTTTTCACTTCATTGATTCTCCAAATGAATGACTGTTCTTTTGTCTTCACGGTAGAACGTTGAAATTGAATGAGTTGTTTGCACTTACGTACATTCACTGCTTTCTGGAACGAATGAATGATCAAAGTAAAGCAACACAAAACAAGTTGACTCATCTTGTACAAGAGATTCAAGAAGGCAAATTTGTGTTTACTTCATGTTCGCTAGGAACAGTGCGTGATGACTAATATTTTAACTTGTCAAGAGATTCAAGAAGGCAAATTTGTGTTTACTTATGTTCGCTAGAACAGTGCGTGATGACTAATATTTTAACTCAGTCAGGGTTCAATATGAGAATTGAATATGACATTTTTAAGCTCTGAACGGTCATCCCAGAGCTATTCTTTCGTTGATGAAAGTAAACAAGGACGATGGTGGAGGAACGCTCCAGGGAAAGAAATGGCAACCCTTGTGTGCTGCTGAATCGGATAATCGGAAGTAATTATTGTGTATGATAGTTTAACAGAGTTTATTAACCAAGTGCTCCCTTTCCAGTAAACGACTGTTTCCAACAGGTAAGCATAGTCCGGATTGTTTGAAGGGTTGGCGCAGCAGCCACCAGACTCGCATAACACGTTCATTTTAAGTTTGTGATGCTCTTCGGTGAACAGTTCTTCACAATCTTCGTCTAGCATCCCATATTCTACAATGCTTGAAAATTCTAACAGAGCCTGGATAGCATCAATCAGCTCTTTCTTAACCCCTCATGGATCAAGTGAAAGTAATCTATGAAATGTGTATCAAATACTTTACACACTCCTTTGAAGTAGTCCATAACCTTTTATTTATTTATTTCGTCAAGCAATGTAGACTACATACAATGGTTACAGTGTTCTTCTTACATACTATACATTATTTCTGTTGTCTTTTAGACGACATTTTATTTGTTCTTTAGACTTCTTTAGATTCTCCAGGCATTACAAGTCTCAAAGAAGCACGATATTTTTTTCAGTTGAGTTAAAAATGATGCGTCAGTTGGATCGCTATCGGCAGAGGTAGCTCTTTCTATGCATGCTTTATGACTTAGCTTGCTGCATACCCATCCCATCGTATACGGAATATTAACAAGTTGGATCATGTCACATATTTCAGGAGGATCAATAGCCTTATCAACTGACTTATCAACGTATTATGGTTGTCTATAAACTGAATTTTGGATAGTTCCTCTCGATTTAGGATGTATTTGTTTAAGTCCGCTTGAACATTTCCGATTTTGTCGGGTAATATAAGATGGTTTATAACGAGTGACTTATAGCTGAAGCACGATGAATCTGGATGATTGTTGTTTCCGTTTTTCCATCTTATGACGAAAAAAACTGACGAATCCGTGAATTTCCTTTAGTTTCTTGAACAACATTCCAAGAGAAGAGTATCCAACCTTCAGTAAAAAAGGGCGTACGAGAGTTTTTCCGCAATGCTTTATAATCATATTTCTAAAATATAAAAAAAAATGTTCAAATAACTGAATTTATTTGAATTCAAAGTCTTACAGTTGATAAATCAGTGCATGTCATATCGATAAATCGCATCGCTTTTAAGCGTAACTTCATTTGCTGAAGGAAACTCCAATGCACCGAATCGACCTGAAGGGGCCGCATTTATGCATGTGAAAATGAAGTAGGTATGTATTGGAACATCAAATTCCAAAAATATATATGGTTCTCAGCCACATCTCATTGAAATTTGATCCACTTTGTCAGCAAATTATGGCACAAAATGGTTTCTGAAGAAAAAATTAAAAAGTGTTTGTAACTAATCGTTCGGATATTAAAAAATAAAGTATGTTATCAAATTTTGACCGCAAAAAAAAGGGCTATTTTTTAAGAAAAAAATGAGAAAAAATCAAAAATACATCGTCTAACAGTTAAGACCTGAATGGCTTAACAAGTAACACTGGTTCTGTTAAGGGGTTATCCCAGTACTCCCCATCAGGGTAAATCTGATATTCGTTCCAGAAGCGTTAATTTGCTACCATTTAAAACTAAGTGCACCAAAGTGAGTTGAGTTGCACTTGAGAACCATATTTTTGAAATTTGAAATTTTCCTTTCTCGAGTTGAAGTTGGACGAATTGGCACAATTCGTGCAAGGTCTGTGCTGCTAAGCTAAAATTCATCTCCAAGAATTGAGACAAATTGATGGTTGAACGACAAATTGGGAACAGTGCGAGGTGTGTGCTTAATATCTTCCCCATACAGCTTGACGATATCTTCCAAACTACAAACTTGTCCGTTATACACTGCATAATGTTTAAGAAGTTTATTTCATGCAGATTTGCATAGATGCGGTGCATCGTAAATGCAGTTTATGCGATGATCTTTTTGATTGAACGATCTTACAAAATATGGCTTTTCCTCTCGATTTACGAAATTTTGGTCGAAAACCAATACCTTTGGAACCAAACCAACGTCAAAAACTAATCGGATAGCTTCATCGATGATAGTTTTGTGGTTGATGCTTTTAAGATCATGACGGTAATAGTACCCAATGGCCTGCTTTAAGCCCGATTTCAAAGATTCAACCATCAGAACCAAAACAAACTTGGCCCGTGAACTCACATCTACCTGAGATGCACCGGCAACTTGGTCGGAAAAGCTGTAAAATAATCGGGTTGAGCGTTACCAATATAAGAAGCTCTATCCGTTATCGCCATTTCGTCAAAAAAGATAGAAACCAGCTTTTCATATCTTCAGGGAGCGATTGTGCTCTGATCCTCAATAAATTCAAAATAGTCGTCGAGAAGCCCTCATGCACATCTATCCTGGCCAGCAAATTTCGCAACGTACTAATAGAAGAAAATGCAAATAACTGCCGAATTTGTTTGTATGCCTTTTTGGAACAATATTGCAAAACGAGAGCCAAATTTTTCATTCCATCCGAGTACCGAGCGCCACCACGTTTTCTCAACTTATTGGCCTGAATTTCAAGGAGAACAGGGTCCACCAAAGTGTCCTCCTTATCCAGAGTTTCTTTAGCTCGGTACGAAGATTTCGAATGATGGACTTTTTTCTGCTGATCGTCTGATTTTGCTTCCGTAGTTCTTTCTGCATCCCAATCATTTCTTCCTCTTGGTCGACAATTTTTTCCACAACGAACCGGATCGTATAGATAATCGTGATCGACTAATGCAGATATGGCTGAATGATGAGTTTTGAACGTTGGATCGAGCGTTGGATAAAGGGATTTCCGGAAGCTCTGATGAATGGCTCGCAGGATTTTCAACTTCTCCGTAGCCATCATTTTCAAACTCAGTGCTTTCAAAGTCCATTGATTATCATTATCTTCAGGATACCCTGCGGAACCAGCACTCCGGAGACTTGGAATAGTATATCGACGTAGCCTATACACGAATATGTTACTGAGTCAACATGTTATTGATCTATGGAGAAAATGTTTGACTTTATAAATTACCCTTGACTTTTATTGCATGCATTGATGCAATCCTCGTCCAAAAAGTGATCTTCACAGATGCCACTACTCTCCTGGAAGATTGTCTGTATTACAAAAACGTTTCCAGGCAGGTGCTAAAATTAATGCTAAAATAATATTGCAATTACAGGCTTTGCATCCCATTTTCCACGGAATAAGCAAAGTCGAACTGAAATAAACGTTTCAATGCCTACTATAGATGTTGACCATCTGAAGTTTAGCTGTCAAAACAAATGCAAATCAAAACAAACACACCGACGACGGCTCACATGAGTTCAGACATACATATTCGTTTCTAATGTTTCTGGAACACGTTGAGGGTGCTTCGAACATGTCGACTGATACAGAGAGGGAGCTGTGTGTCTTGTTATTGGCGGTCTTCGATTTCAGTCTATTCTATTTTGTTTTTTAACTCCGTTCCAGTCTACTCGATGATAACTCGATATTTTTATTCACGTTTTGATCTGGTGTCGCTATTGGTAAAAGTTTGTTTTGTTGCAACAACTTAATATTATCGGTCGATATGAACTGCTCGGAACTGGGAGAATCGACCCTAAAAATGGTTGGATCCACTGTACCAACAAAGACAACGATATAACTGGCGGATCGAACCATACGTTGGCCTTCAATCAGCCCACTGGTTTAACTCCTACCTACGGAAATGATAGCGATAGCTCGAAACCGAGTGAAGATCAATATGACCTGAGTAATTCCAGCGATTACGATGTGGTTTATCTCGATTTATTTCGAAGAACAACTTGTTTTCTAAGAGCTGCGTGGTGATGATTTTAACTACCGCAGATCCATTTTCGGAACCCGGACCTTCCAAGTAAAGTTGGACGTAACATTTCTAACCGGCATAATTGTTTCTGAATTAATAATATTCAATTTTATTCGGAAATCAAAGCCTACATACTGAGCTAAGCGAGTTACCGGACGGATCCAATGAGAACAATAAACAATATCGTTTTAAAGCCACAGTTTACGAGAACAAGCTCAAGAACCAGAAGTCATTTGAGCAATGTGGTGATATCATAGTTTCCAGAGGCTCTGTGGAAAATGTGCTGGAAAATAATTGGCAATACTGCTCGAAATTTTTGATAAAACAGGAGATCCTAAATGGTAGGATTCACCGACATACATATGAAGATCGCGATCAGTGCCTTGAATTTTCATAAAATATTCATGTGAAGTGAAAATGATTTATCCAGTGTAATGATGATTTTTACTTTCCGGTTTTCATAGTTACCGCTGTCACATCTATGACAACTGAATTTTGTTTGCTGCCAGTGAATGAAGTCGGCTCTATGCGCTGGAGTCAAAAATCTGCTGTCACTGTTGTTTTGATTATCAATCGAGTTAGCATGAATTTCATTTGATGAAATCTGAATATCATCTCTTGCTGATGATTTTTCATTATTAAGTGATTTTGAATCCTAATCCAAACATGGAACAACCAGGGCCGTCATCATCGTCCCAGAGGAATAGATGCCAGCCAATGTTGTGCGAGAATACCCTGGACTGGGCTGCCTTTGCATATTTTCTGATTCCGGTGGGTAATTGATATTCATTGTGGTTGATTGAATTTCATTTCTGACATTTCGAAATTCGATGTTGAAAATGAACTTGTTTACATAAATGAATATCAAAGCATTTTGAAAATTGAACGTTCGATTCTTCTGATTGCATTTAGTTGTCATGAGTTATCATTTGATTTTCGCATGGAACTTATAGGTAATCAATATTATATTTGCCTGAAAATCACACTTTTGAATCTAATAGGTCATATGAATAAAGTGAGTAAAAGCTTTTACTTTTTGCTCAAATGCGTACGTCAAACCTTTTACTTGAGCATTTACTCACATCGATATGACAAAAGCAAGAATTTGAGTATTTACTTTTCGAACATCCAAATCCATATGAATAAAAGTATAATCTGAGTAAATGCTCACAAAATCTTGAGTCACCTGTTGAGCATACTCAGCTGAAATCGAACCAACAGAATCGTGTGTTCCGTGGTTTTTTTCAAGAAAATGTGAGCTTTGTTGCTCAAACATGTTTTGTCAAATGTATTATCAAATATACAAATGATGAAGTATTTTTGAGTGATCTCGGATTCAAGTAACAAATAAATATTTTTGTGGAAACGATTTATATGCATGGTTTGATTTACACAACAACAATCACAACATTGTTTAAATTTACATCACAACAGAAAAGCCAATTTTAAAACGTACATAGAACTTACTAAGGTCATAGCCTTCCATCAACTGGAAAAACTTTCTTTCCAATTCGTTCAGAACAATTTTTCGATTTGCAATCTACTTCCGATCCGACTTTACTTTGCGTCTTGTTTTTAATTTTTATCTTCACATGCTGAACGGACATGCATTTTTCTGTTTCGCTGACAAACTTCAGCAGGTTTTTTGCAGGTAGTTTCGCTGCCCGTTGTATTCTGATTTCCATTTTCACTATCCTCCATGGTAAATAAAATAGACTTACTGTGATTCTGTTGATCCTCCAGATACTCCTCGTTGAAAGAATCGTCAGACATCTTCACGTATTGATATTTCAAGACATTTTTTTTTGTTTACGAACAATCCTTTTTTCAGGACGGATAAAAATTTCGTCCATTTAAATTAAAACTGTCGATGTTCAACTTGAAACACAAAAATTATTTATCGGACAAAAATAATAGTTTTTGAATCAAATTCAAAGCATGTTAATTTCAACAATACATTCATCGGGAATTTTAACGAGTACTTCCCTCTCCAGCATGTGAGCCAATCATCACATTAATCAGTAGATTATTTGCTCGGTTCTTGGAACCTGTTGGCATTCTAGCCACAACCAGAATTAAACTAACTCAGATGCATAGAATAAATAAAATTTAGACCGCAACCAAAATAATCCAAATATTTTCTAAAAACAATGATAATTTATTCTTGTTTCAAACATTTGTACGTTTATTCTTATCATTTAATATGTTTTAAAATAAGCATAACATGATTTTTATTTCAAGCATCGGTGATGCTGGTTTTTTAAACATAAAATATGATTGAAATACAGCAAGTTTATGTTTGCGGCCAGAATAATATAGATTATGTTTGGATTTACCTCAGAATATAATGTTTGTTATGGCGGTATTTTTTTCTGCGTGTACCTAAGAATAGCAAGAGAAATTTGTTTTGACACGGAGCCAAATGCTATATTCGAGAAATTCGAACTTACTCCGAAGTAAAGTACAACTTTATTCTAAAGCACGAATTTGAGCAAAATGCTCAAACAGTTTACTTTACTCAAAACTGGTTTGCTTGTGAGTAATTACTCGTTTTTATTCATATGGCCTAACGAGCATGACTTTTACCAAGACTGATCGCGATAAATTTATGATGATCCACGATAAAATCAGCAAGCGCAGTATTGCTCGCTCCAAGATTGACGGACATACACTTCAGAACTGGCTGACAAAGGATGTAGCAATAATGTTGGTAACACTCAGTATTAAAGAAAACCCTGAAGAGAAGCGCCATGGAGAATATCTATGCGCTGATGACGTTAATTAAAATTCACTGGTTAAATTGTATTTTGCAGCAAACCTTTGAACATGCGTGTTGAATTGAGTATGAGCATGAACATGATTGACCGCCCAATTTGCTCTACTCCGTTGTTGCCAGATCAGCTGTTATTACACAGAGAACCAACAGATGATGCTTGGGACTAACATACATCTTCAATGTGTAAAAACTGGTGATCCCAAACTAAGGCAATATCGGCACCGGCCCCGCCCGAATGCAATGAGGTCTATACATCTATTTAAAAACTATACTAATAACTGCAAATAAACATTCCATCTTGTGATTTGCTGCTGTTGTACATTGTTGTTTTTGGAGATCTACGTCACGCATGTTTACAAAAAAACAGCTGTGCATCATCTCACCAACACAATGACAGTATTTTGGATTGCACCTAATACAACAACCACACTTCTTCTCCCACCTGTATAGACCTCATTGGCCCGGTAAGATTGAAGTAAGGAAAGGTAAGGAATATGTTAACGTGATACTCGCTTTATTGAAACGCGGAATCTGCACTTGCACGAAAATCACTGGGATTCTGGTAGCAGGGTGGGTAGCAACCAGGTTCGTTTTGATTAAGTCAAGTTAAATATTTGAATATTAGGAGCGTTCCGAGTCGAACCAGTTTTAAACCAACAGTAAGAATGCTTTTGGGGCCACTTACGAAGTGTGATTGTGGTTTGGACGTCGGACTTACGTCTCTCTTTACTATTCCTGTATAGGGGCGCCGTTCTAAAATATCTGAAATCGTCAACGCAGGTTTGGATATTTTAAACGATAATATCTCCTGCCTGGCCCACAGAAATTTTACGATAAGTATCAAAGCTGAATCCATTGTTGATAACTTAAATGATTATATTTGTTTAAACTAATTAAAAAGTACTTAGAGAAAAATGTCTGATCGCACAAAGCTATTGGTCGAAAATGACATTTGCGCTACGCTCTGATTGGTACTGAGCGCCACGCTCTGATACTACCACAGTAACCGTGCCAGCGAGCACGCTGGACATTCAATAAACGAAGTATTAACAGTTAATTCGAGCCGAATTGCAATACGTCAGACCGACCATATGTACAAATATTCAGCGTTGGTGGTAGGTTAGGTTTTTTGTGGTCCCTAGTTGTACATAGGTACATGGTGATTAGTTACAGATAATAGATTAGGTTAGTTGTTGGTAGTTATCAAATGTGAGCTCTAATTTTTCTGGCCAATATTGATATACTCGAATTGTTTTGCAGTTTCAGAAGCAGGTAAAGGGTGATACGGTCAAAATTTGGTCAAGGGAAAACGCGTGTAAATCGGTGAAATCGTTTATTTAAAAAATCAAATTAAATTTCTTTTTCAAGTTCAATTAGTATAAAATTCAGGAAAAATATTCAGTTAGGCTTCCGCTTTTCCAAATCCGAATTGCCGGGCCTTACGCTTGACCCCTGCCATCAGATTTTGTACAGCCACCTTGTCCACCTTCTTCGCCGCAGAAAGCCAGTTTGCCTTGAACTGCTGCTCGTCCTTAGCAGTTTTTTTGGTCTTCTTTAGGTTCCGCTTGACAATAGCCCAGTATTTCTCAATTGGGCGGAGCTCTGGCGTGTTGAGAGGGTTCTTGTCCTTGGGAACCACCTGCACGTTGTTGGCGGCGTACCACTCCATGGCCTTTTTACCGTAATGGCAAGATGCCAAATCCGGCCAAAACAGTACGGAACAACCGTGTTTCTTCAGGAAAGGCAGCAGACGTTTATTCAAACACTCTTTCACGTAAATTTCTTGGTTGACAGTCCCGGAAGCTATGAAAATGCTGCTTTTCAAGCCACAGGTACAGATGGCTTGCCAAACCAGATATTTCTTTGCGAACTTTGACAGTTTCGTGTGCTTGAAAATATCTGCTACCTTTCCCCTTCCTTTTGCCGTATAAAACTCCTGTCCCGGAAGCTGCTTGTAGTCGGCTTTGACGTAGGTTTCGTCGTCCATTACCACGCAGTCAAACTTCGTCAGCATCGTCGTGTACAGCCTCCGGGATCGCGCTTTGGCCGTCGTATTTTGTTTATCATCGCGATTTGGAGTCACTACCTTCTTGTAAGTCGATAGTCCGGCTCGTTTTTGGCTCGATGCACGGTTGTGAGACGATACACCCAGCTTATTTGCGGCATCTCGGAGAGATAGGTTAGGGTTTCGCTTGAAACTACCGGCAACTCTCTTTGTCGTCTCAGCGGCTTCCGGTTTTCGATTTCCCCCCGATCCAGACTTCCTGGCTGTCGACAAACGTTCCCCAAACACTTTAATTACATTTGTAACGGTTGATTTGGCAACTTTTAGCGATTTTGCCAACTTTGCGTGCGAGTAGCTCGGATTTTCGCGATGCGCGAGCAAAATTTTGATACGCTGCTCTTCTTACTTGGACGGCATTTTGACAACTGAAGAGTGAATTCCAAAATCAAAATAGGAGCAACAATCTACACACACACACCTTCAAAATGAGGGGTGTTCAGGTTTTTTAAATGCAAAATTGAAAGAAATACGTCAAGTTGATATTGACCAAATTTTGACCGTATCGCCCTTTATGTCCATATCTCAACTCTAATTGGATGATGTTTCAGGCCCCAACAATGGCCGTTGTTCTGTTGCCTGAGTTGAGAAGAAGCGGATTTAACCTCCCAAACTCCTGTCTCGCCGATGAAAACTAATATTTCCAATTCCACTCTGGTATCAGGCGCAACAACTATGGCCCGTCCCCTTTTGTAAAATTTGATTCGCATTGCCTTCGTTGATACCACTCTTCCTTTCATGTAATAGTACCCGAGCAACTGTCAGTGATACATAGTAGCTCTAAGCTGCAGCACACTCTACTGCCTAGCAGCAGTAGTGTGACAATAAGAAGAGCAGAACCATTCACGTCACCTGCTGCAACTAGCCATCCGCAACGACGTAAAGCTGAACAAACTTTTCTCCGGTGTGACCATTTCACATGGGGGTATTCTGTCAAACGCCCTGCAGCCCAAAAAGATTGAGAAAAAAATATGAATCGCGAACCATGTTCCCTCCGTAAACCATGTATTTTTGATTGAAATTTCTCTTGAGTTGTTTGAAATCTTCAATACCACGATCCGGTTCAACATGGCGTAGCTTAAATAGCCGCGTCCCGGAGAAAATGGCCAAATCAATCGCCCGCGTCATCTTCGTGGTCAAGTGGTTAGCGGCGTCACCCTTCGTTCAAGCGATTCCCATGAAGTGAGTGCTCGATTCCCGCTCCAGCCTGTGAAACTTTTCGCGAAACGAAAATGTCCAAACTGGTCCACTGGGTGTCAAGTTGAGTTGTTCGTGGTAATTTGCTCTATGTTCAATGTAAATGTTAACACATGATCCATTTAACACTTCTAAGCACGTTGGACATTCAATAAATAAAATATTATTAACAGTTAATTCGACCCGAACTGCAGTTTCTATACATT
>JASCZW010017786.1:0-16506 GCA_034211315.2 Aedes japonicus
GTTCTACCAAACACGAAGACGAGTTGGCGTGAAACTCGTCCCATGCAAAATTAGAGATAATTCTGACTTTGCTAAGCCTAGCCTAGCTAAGTGGTCCTAGTTTGATTTTTTTCAAAAGAGTGGGGGTGGTGAAGAGGTAGGTTGTTGGAGTTTTTTGTGTGCCAAATGTCTTAGAAATGCATGAAAAGTCGAGATCTGGTGTTATTTCGAAAAATTTTTTTTTATAAAAATAGACTTTCTGGGACAAAAGGTTGAATCAGAGAATTCCTTCCTCTTTTCAGTTTCTTTCGCCGTTATACTTAGAATGTGCTTCTGTAAGCTTTTCCATGTTTCGTAGTTTCGCAAGATTTTGTGTTCCACTGTCGTTCAAATGCTTTTTTTTCATGATGCCTTCAAAGCTTGGGTTGTGCACTAGTTCTAAAGGGTGTATTCGATAAAAATGGCACACAGAAAAACAAAACATCACTGCGAAAACCCGCGCCCGGAAACTTTACACGAAGTTGCTCACCAAATCCGGTTGCATCGTGATGGATGACGAAACATACGTCAAGGCCGACTTCCGTCAACTTCCTGGGCAGGAATATTTCGTTGCCAAGTCGAACTTCGATGTTCCGGAGGATGTTCGAAAGAAGAAACTATCGAAATTTGCAAAGAAGTTTCTAATCTGGCAGGCGATTTGCAGATGTGGTGAAATAAGTGCTCCCTTCATCACTTCCGGAACAAGAAACGGTGCCAGACGGCACAGGCTTTTGCCAAGCTGTATTTCCTGTTTCGGAATACTACCTCAAAATGCCCTCCGCTCAATTTCAAACTACTTCTATTCAATTTTCACAGCCTGCCGTGAGCTAACGGAACTATCAATACTTTCTCTTCACAACTTTGCTCTAGCAAAAAAATGCTATCTACTCCTAGAGCCTCATGGTGATGAGAAATTATTTCCTTCTCAAAAACAACATCATCAAAGATCGTTACCCCGCGTATGGGAGAACACAAGGAAAGAACAATATCAAGTGTATCAAGAGTCAGTTCGTTTGGCGTCCGAGATAAGTTCAAAGGACTTCCTGGGCCAGTTCAAAGGACTTCCGAAGTCAGTCCACAAGACTTTTAAACTCAGTCCAGTGGTCTTCACTAAACAGCCCAGAGGGCAACGAAAATTAGCCAGAGCTCTTCCAAAGTCAGTTCATAGGACTTCCAGGATTAGTGCAGAAGATTTCCAAGATCAGCTCTTTAGACTTCCCGAATCAAACGACTTATGAAATCAGTCCAGCGAAGTTCTGGGGTCAGCCAGGAGGACTTTTAAAGTTTATCTGGAAGATTTCTGAGGTCAGTCCTCTAGCCTTCCAGGACTTCCAGAATCAGTCCGGAGAACTTCTACGGTTAGTTCACAAGACTTTTAAACTCAGTCCAGAGGTCTTGACGAAACAGTCCTGAGGGCATACAAAATTAGTCAGACCAGTTTCAATGTCAGTTCAGAGGACTTCCAGAACTAGTGCAGAAGATTTCCAAGATCAGCTCTTTAGACTTCCGGAATCAAACGACTCCTGAAATCAGTCCAGTGAATTTCCATGGTCAGCGAAGAGGACTTCTAGAGTCTGTCTGGAAGATTTCCGAGGTCAGTCCTCTAGCCCTCCAGAGCATCCAGAGCAGTCAGTCTACAGGACTTCCAGAATCAGTCCAGAGAACTTCCAGAGTCAGTCGAAATGACCTCCGAAGTCAGTTCAAAAGACGTTCGAGGTCACTCCAGAGGACTTCCAGAGCCAGAATAGTTTTAAACTCAGTCCAGCGATCTTCATGAATTAATCCAGAGGGCATCCAAAGCCAGTCATCGAGCTTCCGAAGTCAGTTCAGAGGACTTCCAGAATTAAGGCAGAAGATTTTTGAGTTCAGTCCTTTATGTCATCCAGAATAAGCTAAGATTTTCATGGTAGACTAATTTGACCATGGCTGGCAAAAATTAGCTATAGCTTGAAAATTAGTGATCAAGAAAAAAAAGTGTCAATATTTTCCATGACACGGAAACTATAATTTCTGGTTTTTCTTTGCAGTGTTCCAACACCATGAAAAATTCTGTGGCGAAGTTTCTCATGTCGAATATTATATTCGTTGTTTTGAACAAATTTACACTGAGTTACACTGATAGACAAAATAAAGTGCCCACCTCATAATTTTTTCAATTTCTCTCATTTATTTGATTCAAATTATAGTTAACACACTGTAGTCTTTTTTGATTTTTTATTTTTCATATTCTTTTCAAGTTTCACTTATGGAACAAAAATGGAACAATCACATTAGCATTTTAAGAACTCCGTCAACTTTACATATTAATCCAAATCTTCCACCCGCGCTTAAAAACCACTTCAAATTTTCACCAACATTCATTGAGATTAGTTCTCGAACACCTACGGGTACAAAATTTTCCGCCCTTCTCCTTTTTCCCATTCTCAAGTGTTTTAGCATAAATCAAACTTAAAAAAAAACTCACATCGAAACGAATCACCATCAACGGAATTAAATGTGAAAAACTTCAAACGAAATTCCCAGCCCCAACTCCGTGAAAGCCTTTTCATTTAGCATTTCAACTGAATTTAGACTCCCCAGTCCACTTCCCATCCAGGCAGAACCCCTACAGAAATCAAACATAATGTAACCGAATCATAAAGCATGAAAATCCCCATCCAGCCACGCCCACCATCCCCCCGAGGAACTCTCACCACTCTCTCTACGTTGTGCTTCGCTTGGCAGAAAACAAATATGCAGAATTGCTCACTCTTTCACCCCCCCTCCCCGCCCTTTAGTTGGGGGTGCACGACAAACGACAACGATCTGTAGAAGCCCCGATGCAGGCGGGGGGAAGGGCCGACATTGTTGTAACTTACAACGAGCGCGTAGTTGAGTACTCAAAATCCATTACAAGTTAAATTTGCCCAACTTTGTCAGCAACGCGCGCGATTCCAGTCGGCGGTTCTATTTCAGTCTGTCAGGGGGGGCAAGGGGAAGGGGGGCAAGGGCGTATGTGCCAACAGTTTGTTTGCCGTTTGAGTTGGGGAGGGTTTAAAATGCGAATGAATGGTGCTCCGCTCCGTGCCAGGGAAATGGGAAAGGATACACTGTGGATGGAACATCAATTTAAATCATACTTTAAATTGAAAAATTTGCGAGAATCGCACACGGAAAATCTGCTGATGAAGTTCACTGCGATGGCCTGGATTTGCTGCTGCTGCTGCTGCTGATGAGGAATCATGCTGATGATTCTGATGGCGATGGGGATGATGCTGTGATAATGAAAATGATGAAGTTGTTGTACGTCGTCGTGTGTTTGTGTGTTAATATCATCGTTACAGTTTGATCCTCCTGCTATGCGAAGCGAAAGCCCTTCAGCGCCTGTAACTCGGCTCGGGAATCCGTCCGGAGCCTTTTGCGTATCTTCACATCCGAGCAAATAAAATTATATCCATAACCACGATGATGAAATGCTTCCAGCAGTTGTGTGTTATTATTTTATCATCATACAAACCTTATTTTTTGCAACCTCCCCCGCCAGGGTTGCTTCCTTCCTTCCTTCCTTCCTAAGACCCAACCTCGCTCGCTTTGTGTCTGTGGCCCTGGGCCCGATCCGGGATCAGAAGCGAAGGGAAAGACTTTATTGTAACGTACAACCACCCAAGTAGCCATAATTATATGACTGCTGATAATAAGCTCGTTATGAGTCCCTTTTTTCCCCCCACCGCCCCCCCACAAATGGCCATCGCGATGAAAACAAAAGCGCCAAGGATCATCAAGTATGACGACAGTATGGCCACGAATGTGGGAGCTTCTCCCCGAAGCATGAACCGTTCTACATTCTGACGACGACGGTGACGATGACGATGTTGTGTAAAGCTTTGTGTTGCCATTTTTTTCATTGTTCTCGGTATGACCTCGAAAGGCGCCGCCGCCACGCTCGCGATATGTTGCTGCATCTCTCCGTCCGGTCCGGTTTGGGAAGACGCAAAGTGGTGAGAAACGATTCGCGTAAAAATTTGCACCCATTTTTTCGCACCACATTCAATGCCAGCAGCAGCAGCAGCAGAAGCAGAAGCAAATCGGGCGTCGATGAGGGCTGCTAGTTACAGCTACTGCACACTGGCAGCGAGTGCATGTGGTGTGTCGAACGTAAAAAGGAGCTTGCTAAATGCTTCAATTAGTGCTGCAGTTTTTTTTTCTTTCTTGCGGGAGGCGAATTGCTGGCTGGATTACTGACTAATTGATAAGTGGGTGTTGCTCAGTTTTGCGGAATGAAGTCGATTGCAGGTTATTATTTTAGGGTGGGATTACGTTGAAATGTGTTGATCATTTCCAACATTTGATGAATTCGAACTTTTGGTGTAGGGGGATCCTATTCTAGTCAAGCTACGCAGAGTCCACCCTGTTATGAGTATTTTCGCATCGTCGTGCTAACATGTGACTTTTTTATTTATCTACATTTATTTGCTCCATGATCCTCTATCTATTTTAATCGATAGAATTGTCCAGAACGGCTTGAAAGTGTTCTTATAAAGCGTCGAACTTCTCAAGTGAGTATAACTATTGTCAGCAGCTTCTTTTTTTTTTAAGTCGGCTATCGTTCCATTTGAACTGCGTGTGAAAAATACTATCGCTAATATCAGCAACGAGATCAGCAGCTTTTCCTACTGCATGAGCTTTATTTAAAGAATTCCGATCAAAATTTGGTCAATGTAATGAGTGTGAGTCGATCAAAGTTTTTATTAATAAGTCAAATTATTTTTCTATCACTATTGAGCAGTTCCATGCGAAACTGGGCATAAAATGTCGAAATTTGACACAAGCCGCTTGGATTTGGACAAAATTCCGCTAACATATTCAAACAGAATACGTATTTTGACATAAGTATATATTGTCTCAAGAGTAACAGTTTAAGGCGAAATTGGAGAAATTTTTCATTCCCCTTTCTCGAATTTTGAAAAAACAATTGAACACTTTTTCTGAAAACTGTTTCCACTAGAAGTTAGTCAACTAAATTTGCCATCCTGTGGTTTGAGAAAAAAATTAGATTTTTTTTCTCATATTTCCTAAAACTATTCTTGTAGCCCAAACTTGTTGCGAAAATTATCGAGTTTGACTACTTTGCTCATCAATAATTCAATTATTTAGTATGAATGTGATATTTGAAAACAGTTACTCGGAAATTGTTCGTTTTAAAGAAAAAGTTTCTGAGAAGAAATGGTAGGAAATCGAAATTCCATAAAAAAATATACACTGAAAAAAATATTATTTTTACATGAAAAAAAAACAACCAACACTTAAAATTCAAATTCCCAAAATACGCTATTCTAAGTTTTTTTTATTTCGATGGTTAAATTTGGACAAAAAACCATTATTTTATTGTTCAGAACAACATGTTAAAAAAGTTTTCTCAATTGTAACTTTTAGACAATTTTCATGAAATTAAATTATGTTAATTAAAAGTACTTCTATGATTTTAAATTTTATTTCTAACATAAATGTTCCTCATGATGATTTCCCTAAAGGTTACCCTTTTTGAAGATATTTTGAATTAATTTCATGAGTGGCTAAAAACTTAAGAAACGCGCTCTTTCATTAGTTATTCGAGATGGTCTATCACCAAACCTATGTTTGTTTCAACATTGATTATATTGGTGGATTAGACGTCAATTTCATAACAATAACTCGAAATTGGAAAAACATAGGCCTCGTGTATTTTTCAATTGAATGGATCTGAACCTGATTGAAAACTTGATTGTTTAGGTTAGTAACGAATAGAAAAAAATAACCTGAAAAAACTCGGTAATAATCTTTGGGGCTCATCGGAATTCCTCCAGACATTCTCCGGAATCTCTCCAGAGATTCTCTGAAATCTCAACAGAGATTCGCCGAAATCTCTTCAGAGATATTTCGAATTCTCTGCAGAGATATTTCGGATTCTTTCCAGCCGATTCCGCTATTGTCTCCAGAGATTCTTCTCACAGAATCCCAATGACAGGGTGGCCACAGAACCGAGAAACCGGAATTAACCGGATTCAAAACTGGAGAAACTGGAAAAACTGGAATTATGTTCACATGATTGTTCATAATTTAGATTGTGTTATTATCACCGAGCTCAAGTATTCCTTTTCTTAGCGTGTTCATCTATAACGATCCGTGAAATTTTAGAGTGTATCAATTGATTTACCTTCTATAAGTATCCTGCACAGAAAAAATCTTGTAGTAGAAACTACCATTTTACCTGACTATCTTTTAAAACTATTTTGAGATTTCAGTCAAATTTACTACGTTTATCTTCAAACCTTCAACGTTTGAGGTATATTTGATAGACCTTATGTTGATACCAACTCTACTATGGTTGATTTCAATCGCAGGCATGGTAAAATCAAACGCATTTATAGTTAGGTGAAAATTGTTGGTATTTGCGCTCAATTTGACCTCGAAATGGTAGTTTCTACTGTGGTTTTTTTTTGCGTGTAGGTCATTCTTGTAAGTTTGTAGCGACCAGAGTTGCCACAATATTTTTCGTTCCCATCTTTAATTTTCACTCAAAAAATCTTTTTATCTGTATTTAACAGCAGAAAATCTTGGCAACCCGAATAAAAAATCTCATATGATTTACAATAGAATGTATTGTAAATCCATACAACAGAACCTATAGTATGTACAATTAATCTTATTGTTCACAACCTATAAGATGACAATAGAAGTTATTGTTACCACAATAGAATCTAATGTAAACTGAGACATCGAAAATAGAAAAGTGGGGTTGTTATGTATCTTAACTATAGAAAAAATCATTATTTTCCTGAACAAGTTCGAACCAATAACTATTAATTGTATTGTTTCACAATTGTTGAAAATCCAAGCATATGCAGTGAGTTGTAGATCTATTGTAATAACAATATGCATTTTTCCTTTATCTGATGCATGAACAATAAGATTCATGGTCGGAAGTAGATTTTAATGTTATTTAATATTAAGTGTATTGTAATTGTATGGTTATTTTTATCCGAAGAACTCTTGCTTCAAAGATTCTGAATTTAGATGGTCTTATTCAGATTGTGGAAAGTTCGCAATGAATTTTCTGACAAAGATAAAAGCCAGCTTCCCATCTGCTTGTTTGAACAGCACAGCAGTTTTTCCAACAAGTTTCCATGTCATGATCTTCGATGGCCTGTATCTCATTTTTTCCGTAAAAGTACGGATATTGTTCAGAAATTGAATTGAACTCCTTCAAAGTGTACAGCTTCTTGGGTTCAACACACGATGCAGTTCCTGTTGACAACTGACTAGAACGATAGCCATTTGGTGGCAGCTCGATGCAGAACGATGCTTCAAATCCAAGATATTTTGTATCATCTGGAATTCCTTGGATCATTTGAGGCTGCATGATAAGTAACTATAAATATCTTGCATCAACTGTTCCAGTGGCAGCTTCTTGTATGCACAAAGAACCAAAAAGTGGCAAGTACATTTGATAATTATCATATGAGAACTGACACGTTTCAGCAGCTTTTTGACGGATTGGTCAGAACCCATCATTACCGCTCTGCCCTTCGGTTCAGAAAGGGGTATGGGCGCGTTCTGTCGAGTCGGTCGCGGCAGATTTCATGTGTGAATCGGCTGTCCCATCAACGTTCAAAAGTGCCTGAACCAAATGGACAGCTTGTAATGATCACTTGAAGATGCGATGGGGGATCATTACCCTGTTATCCCCAAATGAAGCACGTTGTAAAACGTTTCTTGTATTCTATAACCAAACATAATGGAATTGAGTAAACGAGCGAAAACTCAACGGGAATGATCTCTCATATGCATCCGTCGAACCATTCTGAATGGCCGTTGTGAGAATATCACCATGAAAATCTCACATGCGCATAGCGTGTTACCAATCACTAATCCCTTTTCCTTTCTATTCTCTTCCCTATTCTATGACCACGAGCAATATCATATCGTCATCCTAAAGTCAACTCTTCAAATGCAGTAACATCGAGACAACACAGAGCAATCAAGAACGGTATAAACCCTAACCAATTTAACTTTCAGACAAATTTTCTAACACAAGGTAAGCAATCAAATGACCATTACAAAATATACTGAATATCATCATATCGACATAATATATAACGGGAAAAGGGAGGGACCATCAGGGCACCCAAGTGAAACAATTTGGATAGGGAGCATGGGACTGCCTCCTCCCTATTGTTAACATTTCGTGGAACGAGGGCGGGCTCTTCGACCCCATCTATTGGGTTTATTCTGTGAATCGAGGGCTCGACTCTAATGCTGTATGTGTGAACTTGCTTTTGGAAGGAGATTCTCTTCCCTTTATTCGCGGGTTTCGCGTAAGTGTCTCTGCTTACGGGCCCGCCCAAACGTTTTTGGCCCTTCATACAGGAGCTTGAAGATTACAAACAACAGTAGAATCCTGATCAAATCGTTTTTCAGATTATTCCACTGCTATGGAAAGTTACCTTGCTACAATAGATGGTAGTATCTCATCATCATCTCATCATCATCATAAGTCAAATTATTTTTCTATTTCAAATGCAGTTAATACAGAATACAGGAGAAATACTCAGCTAAGCTTCCTTTTTAGCGAATGTGAATTGTCGGGTCTTTCGTTTAATACCTGCCATAAGATTGTGTACAGTCTCCTCGTCGACTTTATTCGCCGCAGAACGCCAGTTTGCCTTGAACTGTTTCTCGCTCACAACAGCTTTTTGAGTCTTTTTAAGTCTGCCCAATTTTTTCCGTAATGGCAAGATGCCAAATCCGGCCAAAGTAGAACGGACCAATTGTGTCGCTTCAGGAAAGACAGTAGACGTTTTTGTAGGTACTCGCTCAGATAAATTTCCTGGTTGACGGTTCCGGTCGCAATGTAAACGTTGCTCTTCAAGTCACAGGTACAGATGGCCTGTCACACCAGACATTTCTTCGCGAACTTTGACAGTTTAATGTGACTAGAAATTAGAAGAAAAATTAGTAACTTCCATTTAATTCCAACTACCTTTGCTTATCTTCGACAGATACGCGTATTTCGTCTACAATGTGCAGACTTCTTCAGTGTCTCGTGCTAATAACTCGACTACGAGACACTGAAGAAGTCTGCACATTATAGACGAAATACGCGTATCTGTCGAAGATAAGCAAAGGTAGTTGGAATTAAATGGAAGTTACTAATTTTTCTTCTAATTTCTAGTTACAGGTATTCCACTAAACAGCTCAAACCCTCTAGGATTCAGTTTAATGTGCTTGAAAATATCTGCCACCTTTCTCCGTCCGGTTGCCGTATAAAACTCCTGTCCAGGAAGCTGTTTAAAGTCTGCCTTGACGTAAGTTTCATCGTGCTGTACCAAGCAATCAAACTTCATCAGCATCGTCGTGTCGATTTGGAGTCACCACTTTCTTGTAAGTCGACAGTCCAGCTCGTTTTAAGCTCTATCCACGGTAGAAAGCACCACTCCCAGCTTATTTGCGACATCTCGGACGGAGAGGTTGGGGTTCCGCTCGGAACAGCGGGCAACTCTTTTTGTCGTCACTGTGGCCTCCGGCTTTCTATTTCCCCCGATCCAGCTTTTGTGGATGTCGACAAACGTTCACCGAACACTTTTAATACGTTAGTAACAGTTGATTTTGCCACATTCAACAATTTCGCCAACTGCAAAATTTTGATGCGTTGCTTCTCTTCCTTCGACGACATTTTGATAACTGAAGCGCTAATCTCAAAATCAAAATAGAGGCATGATGCTACACGCACACATCTTCAAAATGTACATTTTTTTAATGCACGATGAAAGGAAATGCGTCAAGCTTAAGTCGACCAAATTTTGATCGAAACACCCTTTATCACTAATATCGGCAGCGAGAACAGCAGCTTTTCCCACTGCATGAGGTTTATTTGAATAAAAACATGGGTAAAATATTTACAATAAGTGGTTTTGAAAATCGGTTGCCGAAAATAGTCAACATTGTCGAAGCCAACATTTCCCCTATACATTTTTCGAAGGTCGGTAGAAATGGATTTCCAGATAAATTCCAGATAGTCAAGGCAACGATAGAAGGGGACACTTTCAAAGAAAGTTACCATAAGGTAATGGACTCTAGCATTTGCTGTTTAATATTCCAATAAAAGGTGTGATTCGACGAGCAGAGGTAGGCTCTATAGAGGTATTATTTTCATAATACCGTTGAGAAGCTGATGCCGGTGATGTCTCGTTCCCATGTGCATCTGTTGTACTGTACGACCTATATCTACTTCAAAGAGAAGGGAAGTTTACAACTAGAACAAACTCACTAAACCGCTCATTCAATGTGTTTTCCCGTTTACACATATTTATGAGGTTCACTCAAGTAGTCGAATGCAGTAATTACATTTTTTTCCGGTACTTAACGTATGCATTGAAAAAAAAAACACTGATGTTAGTGATTGTTCATGAGATTATCCTGCCACATATGCTTCGCCAATAATAGCAACCCTACTAGGTTAGTCAAAAAGTTTTGAGAGCGACATCTATGGAGTAGTAGAAAAAACAAAATTTCTACGCCATTTTAATATTTTATCGCTCATAAAAAACACGTACTCAAAATTTCATTTCAATCTGTCGATTAATTATTTGTTAGCCATTTGAAGTTGATGTGTCAGTATATTTTTTAACAATGGACAATTCCGAATATCTTCTTTCTTCTTTCTTATCATTTCAAGCTAATTGCTTTCGCAATTAGCTTATTGCTTGCTCTCAACTTAGTGCTCTAAATGCACTTCTACAGTTATTAATTAAGAGCCTTCGATGCCAGGTACCATTTTTGCATTAGTATATTGTGTGCAAAGGACAATCATACGCTATGCCCAGAGGGTCGAGAAATTTTCCTTAACGAAAAATTCGTAGACCAGATCGGAACCCAGCCACCTCCAGCATGGTGTTGCTTTGTAGCCGTGCCTCTATCGACTGAGCTAAGGGAGCACCCAACAATTCGTACTCCAATTCACTTAATTCAATTTCGCGATGGTTTTTTGAGCTGTGTGAGCAGATAATGAAAAATGATTTTTTTCTTCACAAAAAAACTGACACAAACACCTTCTTGGCCGATTTCTGGACACGAACTCGCTTCGGAGCCAAATTGCCTGGTTCACACCACACCTTAGCATCTTGTTTTGATTCAGGGTCATGAGCATGATTGACCGCCCGAGGTTGCTACTCCGTTATTGCCAGATCAGAACCAAAAGATGATGCTTGGGACTAGCATACATCCTCAATGTGTAAAAACTGGTGATCTTAAACTAAGGAAATACCGGCGCCGGCCTCGCCCGAATGCAGGTCAAATAGGGAATGTGTAGGAATATGTTGACGTGATACTCGCTTTGTGGGAAGCCGAGAACACCTCTGCACTTCCACGAGAAATCACTGGGATGTTGGATAAAATGGTTGGGTTTGCAGCCGGATCCGTTTTGGTAAACGGTGTGCTGAATTCAACTGACGTCGGCAGCGAATATGATATTTAACTATGTTCCCGATTTATTCTCTGTACAGAGATGCACATTAAAGCTATTCAAATTTTAGCACCGATTTAAACCAACAGTAATGATGCTGTTGGGGCCACTCACAAGTGTGGATAGTTTATTTCAGCAGAATATTAAAGTATTTTAAAACACCGAGTTTGAAGACCGATTTAAACCAACAGTAGGGATGCTGGTGGGACCACTCACAAGTGTGAGTGGTTTATTTCAATGGAATACAAGAATACGTTAAGAACATCGAGTTTGAGGACCGATTTAAACAAACAGTAGGGATGCTGTTGGAGCCACTCACAAGTGTGGGTGGTTTAGTTCAGCAGAATACAAAAGTATTTTAAAACACCGAGTTTGAAGACCGATTGAAACCAACAGTAGAGATGCTGTTGGGACCACTCACAAGTGTGAGTGGTTTATTTCAATGGAATACAAGAATACGTTAAGAACATCGAGTTTGAGAACCGATTTAAACCAACAGTAATGATGCTGTTGGGGCCACTCACAAGTGTGGATAGTTTATTTCAGCAGAATATTAAAGTATTTTAAAACACCGAGTTTGAAGACCGATTTAAACCAACAGTAGGGATGCTGGTGGGACCACTCACAAGTGTGAGTGGTTTATTTAAATGGAATACAAGAATACGTTAAGAACATCGAGTTTGAGGACCAATTTAAGCCAACAGTAGGAATGCTGTTGGGGCCACTCACAAGTGTGGGTGGTTTATTTCAATGAAATACAAGAATAAGTTAAGAACATCGAGTTTGAGGACCGATTTAAACCAACAGTATGGGTGCTGTTTGGACCAATCACATGTGTGGGTGGTTTATTTTAGCAGACTACAAAAGTATTTTAAATCACCGAGTTTGAGGACCGATTTAAACCAAGAGTAGGGATGCTATTGGGGCCACTCACAAGTGTGGGTGGTTTATTTCAGCAGAATACAAAAGTATTTTAAAACACCAAGTTTGAAGACCAATTTAAACCAACAGTAGGGATGCTGGTGGGACCACTCACAAGTGTGGGTGGTTTATTTCAGCAGACCATCTTGTTTTGATTCAGGGTCATGGTGGTAAACCCAAGGCTCATCCATAGTTTTGAATCGACGCAGAAATTCCTTTTTATCCTTACGAAATCGCTCCAAATGTTGCTCAGAAAGTCGCTTTCGAACGTGTTTTTGTTGCATTATTAGCAAATGCGGCACTCATTATGCACACAGTTTTTTTAATCCCAAAATTTCAGTCAAGATATGCCATGTTGTTCCATGATGTTCCAAATCCATATCCTGTATTTTCGCTATGATTTCTGGTGCTTATGCATTTTTTGGAGGTCCTGAGCGTGGATCGTCTTCAACGGAAATGAAGGAGGTGACTCTTTTAATATTTTTACCATCTTTGCATGGATCTCAGTTGCCGATAAACCTTCCGGAACAAAGAATTTAATTACTGCAAGTTTGTCGTATTTTTCCATTGCATAAAAAACACCTCAACTTCAAATGGTTTGTTAGCAAAGAACAAATTGACAGATCGTAATAACATTTTGAGTACGTTCCTATGAAAGATGAAATATTTAAATAGCGTAGAAGTTTTGATTTTTCACCGGTCCATAGATGTCGTTTTTAAAACTTTTGGATTAACTTACACGGAGAAAAACAAATATACTAAGAAGCATAAATTCTATGCTAACACTGTATTATCTATCCAGTTATTGGAATAAATAAACCAATTTAAAACATTGATAAATATAAATCAAATATATGCATTCCAATGCATTTATCAAATTTATGCATTCCAATGCATACTTTAAATATATGCATGGCAAATTTCTCTCTGAAGTTGTTAAAGTAAATAACAACGAGAGATACATAACCGTGTAACATTAGTAGGTGTGTCTCAAAACACCTCTAGTTGGAAATTGATATCTGTCACATTTAGCATTAGGGAAGTCTAAAACAAAAATTTCACGTCGCTAGAACTGCTACTAGAATCGCTAGAATGAGCCCGACCAAAACGGCACTCTTTTGCCTGTCAAACATGCCCTACTCTAACTTTCAACTACTTCTATTCAATTTCACAATCTGCCGTGCTCTTACGGATCTATAAATACTTTCTCGTCACATTTCTAGTTCTAGCAGAAATTACTGTCCACTCCTAGGTTTGCATGTTGATGAGAAGGATATTTCCAATTTTCAAACATTATAATTGGATACTTGCTTCATGCAACAACAAAAAACGTGATTAGTTAAATGTAATGCATATTGGTTTAAATATATGTATTCCAATTCATCAATCAAATTTCAAATTGGTTTAATTTTGCTCACCAACAAACTATCAAATCGGCTAGTCGAGCTCGCTCGCACACCGTCATATACGGGAATCGGACATTTGGCATATGGATATTTGGTCGAATGGCCGTATGGTCGGATGGATGCTTGGCCAAATGGAAGTTTTGCCGAAAACTGTCTATCAGCATATATGTATTGCTAAGAAAAGGAAATACTTTTTAAACTAGATCTAGAAAAAGGAAATAAAAAATCAATAAAAATATTCTCGAACGCATTAGGTAGCATCTTAATGTAATGAAATATTCTAGACCTATTACATTTAGAGTTTATCAATTTGTAGTATCCGATCAGGCACATAACCTTTTGTCATACTACCCCATGCAGGATAGGCAATGAGGATGTGCCTGATCGGATACTACCGTTCAAATGCCCTCCGCTCGTTTTCAAACTTACATCTTTTCAATTTTCAAAGCCTGCCGTTCCCTTACGGATCTATCAATACACTTTCTCTTCATGTCTATCCGTTCTAGCAATAAAATTACTGTCCCACTCCTAGCGCTTCGCATGGAGATGAGAAATTATCTGCTGCTGCAAACTTCATCTTTAATTGCCAAGTATTTCTTTCGGGGGTAAGTTGAACTTTTTAACTTCCTTGTAGAAACTGGTGAAACGTAAATCCCAGCTTTTCCGGTGTTAAAAAACGCTTTCCCTTGACGAAGCTGATGCTATTGATGTTGCTGACGGCACCTCTTCCAGATAGTTCCTTGACCCAGATGGTTGTGGTTCTTCAACTAGTTGTGCATCGTTGTAGATGTTAATGTTCACATTGTTGAATAATCGACACGAATCACAAATTGAGATAGACGTGTCTAAACGAGCTTTGCATCCGATTGGGTTCAGTACATCGGCAAGTTTACGGATGTTTTTTGAGCACTGTGTGCCTGGTTTACAAGACGTTGAAAATCTTGTAGATATTCTAATAGTAATTTACATCTCAAATGATTGCAAACAACGCATTGCTACATCCAAATAATGGTACTTTTACCTCAGCTAGGGAAGCGGAACCTATCTTGAGCTCAATAAGCGGATCTCCAGTGGAATTCGGTGAATATGCACTGAATACCGAACACTGAGTACACAAGTTATTCACAATATATTCGTCCACTTAGCGTTAATCGTTTAGCAACACACAAAACATTCGATTCTGATCATTTTCTTCCAATTTAATACGGAGGAGTTGCCACTGCTATGTATCTATATTAATAATATCACGAAACCCATTAATCCCATCTGTGTACATATGTTAATCGTACTGATTTTAATCAAGAAAAAATACAAACAAGTTTACGCTCTTCACTACTACACCCAAAAATTGAGTAGATCATTTGACAGTACTTCACGTGTGTTGGGTAGCATGCATATAACCAAGACAAAATGAAAGGGTTTGTTTGTTATTCTTCCATGAGAATATTGACAACAAGACTCATCATAACGTTGGGCATAGAATGCTCTATGAATGATTGAACACGCACACCAGCGTTGATGTGTTTGCTATACAGTATATGAGCAGTGCAACATCAAGCGATTACGTCGATTGTAAACACGGTTCAGAATAGGTGCAAGCGTATATAAATTATTGTGAAAATTAATCCCATTGTTTTCTAGTATTTTATCACGTATTTGTAGATTCTAGCCACACGTTTAATAAGTGAAGTGTGATTTTTAAGGTTTGTGCAATAACGCACCGAAAATGTGTGAGGATATAGTGCAATTAAAGAGAAAACTTGGAGTCTGGCTCGAGTATATTCCCTAGCACGGTTAGATCAATACGACGAATTTGTAGTGCAAAGGTAAGAAATTGTGTTGAAAATCTGACTACTCATTATTTTTACGAAATTTAAGTCTCCGAAACGTTTTTGTAGCTTTTGATTATATTCAAGACCTAATTTTATTTGCCAGGATTATATATTCTTGGTTACTGCGTCCATCAATTGGAAAAATAAAACATCTTTTTACGTTTGAAGTTGGATGGCTGCAGAATGTGATGGATATATGTACTATGGTGAGAATAGGTTCCGTTTCCCTATATATGCTATTCAGGTATACATTCCAACGGGTATTCATAGAGCTACCAATACTGGGTAGCAAAAATTTATTCTAACACTTTATCCGAATGCCCTGATGTTCGAAAGTAAATTGTTGGTCACTTCATGTACAATTGGGAGCACACGTGTTGCTGATGGAAAATCTCAAGCAAGTTTTAAATTAATCCAAAAAAATTACGTTTAAAAATCGCGAAAACGGTCATACTTAGGATGTTAATTTTATTCCGATGTTTTTGGTTAAACTTGGCCTAGGAATCATAATTTGTTCGAACATATGTGTTTATTCGGAAATAATCAATGTTTTAGAAATATACTCAAAATAGCTCGCATTTGGGCGCATTGGTGACGGCCGATAACGACACCAGCAGAGAGATACAAAGGCGCATTATGGCTGGCAATCGTGCCTTCTTTGGAATCCGAAGGACGCCAAGACCGAACAAAGGTTACGATAGCAAACCGACGGACACACGAAGAAGAGGCTCGCAACAAGCAAGGTGGACCGATCAAGTAGAAGGCTACCCTTCTTAGACTGCGAGGCAGCCATGGATCAGATAGAAGCCCGATTACAATGATTCTCGAGAACGAACTGGCTGGTACAAGA
>JASCZW010017787.1:0-16495 GCA_034211315.2 Aedes japonicus
ATTACAAATATTTATTTAATTTTTCTCGTATTCACTTGTCTTTACAGAACTCACAACAAAACATCGTGGACAACAGTCCAGCCTAGCTATATCTCAATCTAACTATATCATTGATTAATCTAATCTAATCTAATCCGTACGAAAAAAATCCTGGAAATAACTGGATTAGATGACGGCACAATTATTGTTTGGGTCAATATAAAAAAAGTTTCAGGAAGTGTATAGATTAATCTGGATGATGTTCACAGTTCGAACTAGAGGTACAACAAAGGTAGATTTTCAACCACTACCAACGCTAATCTTGAAGATGTGCAATGGCAGTTATGATTTTTTATATGATAATTTGAAATATAAAACTATCTAGGGAAATATCACTAAAAACAAGAAGAAAATACAGCGAATGATCATAAGACGATCAGGAGGTAATTCTTACAATTCCATGAGGTAGGTTACAAGAAGTCCCAAAAGAAGGTCAGGCGATTAACACGGGCTATTTATGATTTAAATGTAATTATAACAAGTTTACAAGACTTCGGTAAGATGTTCAAGAGAGATGAATAACACATTTTATAAACAAAAGGTTCCAGAAGCAACTCAGTAGACATCTAATTGTGATGGGGTGTGATGAAGCCACCACCAGTGTAGGACTAGCCATGGCAATCAGTTCCTTCCAACGGCAAGATCAAGTACATACCTGTAATCCTCACTATTCCGTTGTATGCAGGGCCAAAACGGTGGTGTGGACCCGTAAGCAGAAGCACTAACACGAAACCCAAGGAAAAGATGAAGAACCTCCTTCTAACGAAACGCGCTTATTACAGAAAATCAACGGTTAGCAATACACAATTTCCGTCTGGTGGTTTGTTAAAAATAGGATTAGCAAACTCAAGGTAGACTCCCGAAAGATAGTTAGACCATCGCTGATCTCGTTGATCTGGTTATTTCCATCACGGAAGGCATAGTTGTCATCCATGACTTGGGCCAGATAACCAAGAATCCCTCATTCAACCTACAATTCGTTTGGCACCCTATATTCCCCCTTACCCTTTGTTTATTTTGTTTTTCTTCCGTTTTGTCGATGTGTGGCTAAATTATTGTTTTAGCCGATCTACTTGAAAAAAAGTGTTGATTCAAGCTGCCCTGTAGCGAGAGATATTGAGTTTTAGCAGATTGTGGAGTGAAAAAATGATAATCATAAACAGTAGATACGTAACTAGAAATTAGAAGAAAAATTAGTATTTTCCATTTAATTCAACTACCTTTGCTTATCTTGACAGATACGCGTTTTCGTTCTATAATGTGCAGACTTCTTCAGTGTCTCATACTAATAACTCGACTTTATTAGTACGAGACACTGCAGAAATCTGCACATTGTAGACGAAATACGCGTATTTGTCAAGATAAGCAAAGGTAGTTGGAAATAAATGGAAAATACTAATTTTTCTTCTAATTTCTAGTTACAGGTATTTCACTAAACAGCTCAATTCTTCTAGGATTCAGTAGATACGTGCAATGAAGAAAACACCCATTTCCTGGTCAAAAGCAACGAATGAAGCCAAATATATTTTAGTTTTCACGACTGAACAAGTTCGTGTTATTTTGGAGGTGGTCTTTGGTGAGATCCATCCGATTATACATATATTTCAAAAATCTATTTCTGAATAACACTAAATACGTACCTGGTTTGGAAATCTCCAAATCAGGTAGAGTGTTGAAGTACCCTTGCACAAATGATATCGGTAATATAAAAATGCGGGGCTCATTGTATGTGAAAGTCACCTCGGTGTAGGCATTAGTGCCAAGACATTCTGAAATGAGTTGCAGGAATAGAGATACCATTTTGCAGCTCCCAAAAGTTCAGTGTAACCTGTTCAACCAACAGATTGAACATGTGGACGAAACGCTATTGATTTCTCTTTTGATTTTTAACAGATTTTACTCGGGCAAACGGCAAATTAAGCTCAGCATTCAGATCCAATCAAAAAATTTCACGAGTCTAACTGAGGATTATAAGCGAATTATATTCAAAATATGAAGCTATCTTGTTCTACATTACAATAAAAAATTGTCCCACACTACTAGTCTTTGTTTAGCTAGGTATCTTGAACAAATTTAACTCGAGAGTCGAATAGAATAGCATACATTTCAGACTTATCAGTTATTATTTCTCAGGTTCTAACCACAAACTGGTCATATGAAAACTTTCAAGGCAATCTTCCTCGGAATAATTGGTTGAATTTCTATCAAATTCGTTGAGTCAAAAATCAAAATTAAATCTTTCTCGGAATTTTCGGTTGAATTTTTATCAAAAGTTTCCAGTCAAAAATCAAAATTAAACTGATTCAATGAGACTCAGATTTAGTTAAAGAGATTTTTTTCCTTGGATTGTGAACAAGCATTTCTCAATATTCTAGTTAATCCTTCACGAGCATTCAACTGTACCATGCTTAGATTTTTTTTATTGAATTATGTTAAAGATTGTTGAGGAATCTCGTACGGCATATTGGAGTCATAGTGAATATAGCTAAGCATTATAAGCAAAGAGTTTTAGTTTGGATGCATATTGTAATCTGTGTAGAATTATGAGTAAATATAAGCAAGTTAACTAACTGCGGATTAGGGTGCCAATGAAATTCGACATACCAATTTCAAAAAAGGGTACTACTCAAAAGTTTCGTCTCCTCATAGTATTGAAGCACTTCCTAGATCATCGTTGGTAACTGATAGCATATGTGATATTTCATTAGGGTTTTGTGGAATTTTTTTTAAAAAAATATGCATTAAATGGAGTATTGAAGATAATAGTATTTGAAACATATCTGATATAATCGAAGGCTAATTCTACATTTAATGTGTGATATTTCATTAGTGTGGCTCATTTATTTTTCGTTAGTATAATCCTTTAAAATCAATAGAAAATGCGAGTGTTTTATTTTTTTGTTAAAAATAAAAGATATTTAGCTTGTTTGAAATTTGTTCTATCTTCGTTCCCTAAGTCTTCATATTTGGCGACATACAGTGAAGTTTTCCGGAAATTCATGTTCCATTGAAGGCAACATGGAAGAAAAAGTGAACCATTTGATCGACGACGTGAAGTGGAACATAAAATCTTGCGACACTTCAAACCATGGAAAAGCTTGCAGAAGCACATGCTAAGAATGTTGATGAAAAAATTCTCTGATTCATTGCAGAACCTTTTTGACTTCGTGAAGAAGTATAAACCGAAGAATAAAAAGGAAAAAAAAGAAGTATTTCGATATTCGCAAGGACATTGAGAACAACAAGTGAGTCTAGTCCAACAGAAACTTATCCCAAAACAAGCAAAAAAAATCGACAACGGTCTCAAGAACTTCAAATTCTTGATGAAGATATAATGTACAACCACTCATTGTAGCACGAAAATTAAGTCCGATAGCAATGGGCTCTCCTCTCTGTTTGACTTGATCAAGCTTCAATGACCACTGATTGAACTCCTCACGTCATGCCGAATCGGGTTAGTTGGATCGATAGGAAACATCAGCTATACGTATCCACGGGGCTATAAAGAATCTTCTTCCAACAACACGATTGAACAATTGGTCAACAAGGTGGGCTATCGAACCAAACGATGCCTCAATGGGTAGGGAGAAGAGCTCGCCCTATATCTACAAACTGTTTGCAACAAGGAGTTGGCATTCGCACTCTCCACATTCAATTCGCTTCTATCGGGTACCCTGATGGTCCCTCCCATACACCGATTATGTAAATTAATACGTAAGGAAACTCAATAAGCAGCGACGGACAATACAATAAGACCAACGCTCGACTTTCATACGTCGTCAAGATCTAAATATTGTTATCTCCGTGAATGTGAAAATTGTCCAAGACAATTAGCTTTCGAAAATAACTTTTTCAATGAACTGGAGGAATGTAATGCATTTGAAATATCTTTCGAACAGTGGATTTCAATAGACCGTTGTAATCTAGAGAACCTCTTACAAATAGTTGATGAGTTTGTATCATATTTTATCGAACAGTTAGAAAAATTTGTCACCCATGATTATTTCAAAACCGAACGATCCTCGTTTTAGAGACACATGAAAAATAATTTAAGCAATGGCAAAGTTGTCATCGTGTGTGATTTTTCCGAAAATTATACATTTTTTCTTCAAGATGCCGTTCAAAGTAGTTATTTGACTAATAACCAAGCCACAATTCATCCCTTTGTTATTTACTACGTCGAAGGAGCGCTTAAGAATCTTAGCTTTATTGTTATCGGAAGTACTTTATTTATTTATACTTTATTTATATCGGAAGTACTTGAACATGACATAATAGCGGTTCAGGTATTTATTTCAAAACTAATGAGCTTTTTGAAAAAAAAAAAACAAACTAACGCATTTGAAGAAAGCGATTTTTATGTCTGATGGAACTGCATCCCAATATAAAAATAAAAGACTATGAATAGGGTACAGAATGGAAATATCTTTCAGCAAGCTAAAGATAGTACTGGTCATACAATAGCGCTGATTCATCAATTATATATAAACACGTAATGAAAGGGAACTTCTCTAAACTAATCTTAATGTAGGAACAATATATCTTGCTTAGTATGCGCATAATAAATTGGAAATATAAGAAATGTTTATTTCAATCATTTTCCCCTATTTATTATGTTTTGCCCCGAATAATTTATGAAAAGGCCGTATTTTCTGCTGGAAATATACTGCAACATCGAAACACGCTTATTTTGGCAAAAAGTTGAGATTTTCAAAATGCTTTAAAAGTTGACCTTAGAGACACTTTTTTCACTTCTGATCTCTCCACCCTGAAGTTTTCTCCAAAACTGACGTTAGAAGCAAAATAGGCATATGTTCAACGAAAATTTTAAAAATACTGTTTTAACCATTTTTCCCCATATCTTTTGAAATGATCAGCCAATCGTCTTGCTGTCAAAGAGAGAGTTGTAGGAAACTTAACAAACATTTCGAAAAACGTTTTGTTATTACTGGAGCAATGCGAATAATTTATGAAAACGTCGTATTTTCGAATATTATTCGAATATGATAAAATTAAATCGGAAATATCTCGAGAACGGATGCTCTTACGAAGATCATCATCGGGAACGGACAAATTTCAAAATACTTCAAAAATCAGATTATATCATCAGAATACGTTTATTTCCGCTCATATTAAAATTTTGAGAAATACACAAAAAGTTGATGCTCCAGAAACTTTTTTCCCTGACATTTCTCCATCGAGGATTCTTCGCCTAAATTTGCATAATAACTTCTAGTTTTCAGTCAAATAATAAAAAAAAAATAAAAATCGTTATATGAGATATTTAAATCTGAATGGTTTTTTTTCGATTTATTTTTCCGATTTTTTTCAGTGTTTATTTTTTTCACAACCTTCACACATAGGCCCACAACTTGTTCTTAGACAGTTTTTTTGTACAACCAAAGGTTTTCGAACTACTAATTATTAATTGAAGTGCTATTCAAAATTCTTACGCCCTTTTTAAAACTGACTCTTGGGTCCAACAATTGTTTGCATCAGTGGAAAAAACTTACTTTCGTGGGTGAAACGTGTGCACAAATTTTCAATTAAATCGGAGACACTCGGAGTTGGTCAGTAGGTCATTTCAAAAAAGTAACCAACCTAGTTTTTCCTGCCCTCTCGAATGAGAGAGTTCAGCAAAGATAATGCTCGTCCTTTTCGTCCCGACACTGAAGTTAAATCGCTATGTGCATACCCAACACATGTTTTCAAATATTAAAATTTGATCAAGGTTAAATTTTAGCTTGTTAAAATCGCTTTCTTCGGCCAATACGTCGCAATAAATAATTGCCAAAACATCGCCATTGACCAACTACCCTGATCTACCTTACTACTTGGTATTGTGATATGCAAGTTTGATAGCCCAGCCGAAATTATAAACCATAGAATCGTTGTGCAACTTCTGCATAATTTTTCCCATATGCCGACGCCATGTAGACCACATGTAGTTTCCTCTAAATTAGTGACTTTGTTAATTATAATGCATTTAAAATTCCCATAACTCACTTTGATCTCCCTCTCTCTCTCCTCTCGTGATTTCTATCTCGTCAGACCAGACGGCAAACAAATATGGCGAGGGCCCAGCAGCCCCATTACATTGTCACTCACTGAATCTGATTTGTTGTGGCTGTTGTTTTATTGTTTCACGCTAGGCCTCACGCGAGTAAGGCCACTTTGAAGAAATTCAGTCTGCCCTTATGGAAATGTCCAGCAGCCCAAGTCAGAGGAAAATGCATACAGAAAATCGAGATTGATTACCGTAGAGTTGGCTCTGAAAGAAGTGCGACACACGCACATTAGACAACTCAGTCGAATCAAGTTGCGTGAACAGGGTGCGCGCACAAGTATCAAGCCGAGCAATAACAATTAATGAGTAATAACAATATAACAAACAACCGGGCAACTGAGCAGGGCCAAGACAAGGCAGTAGTGGTGGATTAATTAACATCTGTCGATCGGTAGGGGGACGTAATGAGAAATTTGTGACTAGCATAGACGGAGACCACAGAAGGAGCCTGCAGCAGAGATGAAACCAATGAGCGGTGATTGTTGCATGACGGTGGCCGATGGTAGTGGTAATCATGAAAGGTTATTAAAATTAGGAAATCAGCGGGGAAATTTGTGGCGTGCTGTTTTGGCGCCCTAAATTGGGACGAGGAGCCTATGATTGTTTGAGAAAGTTGCTTTAAAAACGGACACATTTTCCGGTTTTGTGGCACATATTTATTGGCCGCTATGGCGGGCAATCAATTTGAATGCAGCAGGATTTTCGACAGTGAATCAACTTACCGCATATTCAAATTTCCTGTTCGGTGCGGTAGTCATCACCACATGTCTAATCCGTAGCCATCAGAAAATGTCACACACATGCCATAAGTACACGACAGCCACCCTCATTTCTGTGTAAAATTCCTCCTTTCTATAGACTCGGTTTGTCTAACTCACACCAAGCTGTTGTCTGCCACAGCAGACTGTCTCCTCACTTGGGTTGTTGTTATTGTTGCTGTTGATGTTGTCATATGGTGTCTTTTTGCATTATTGTTCTCGTTTCATATCGGACTACCGCCGTTTGTTTCGCTTGCTGGTTCTTTAATATCAAGGGAACGTTGCCATACTTTCAGTCGAAAAAGACTTATGGTGATAAACATTATTGTATGTTTTCGTATGCTTCGCGGCAATATTCGTCAAAATAACCATCCTCGCTAAATCGAATTGCTTCTTAAAAAAGCTAACAACGCCAATATTGGTCTTGCTACGGAATTTTTACACTCTATGTGATATTAGAGACTGTTATCTCAACATTGAAGTTTAGCTAGTTATGAAGTGTGAATAAAGTTCATTGTCTGGGACCACATTACGGAACTTGAATAGAAAATTTGCGTTTTGAAGGAACATGATAAATCAAATGCTCAATTCGAAAAATATAATGGTTTACTATGTGACTCCTAGAGGACCTAAATGAAATCCTTGTGGAACTCCTGCAGTGGTATTGAAATGCGTTGATTTCTCCCCTTCAATTTAACTATTTGGACGCGGTTGGTAAAATACGACTCCAACCATTTGAGGAGCTTCGGCTTGATTCCTAGATTTTTGTAATAAGATGCAGAGGTATGTCACGGTCAAATGGCCAACACGTGAAAATAATGGAGATGTTAACTCAGTTAAACACAGGAGAGATTCCCTTGGGACCCGGGTCTTTCGATGCATCGAAATGATTTTGACCGCCCATTAATTTGACTAATGCACACTAATTTTACTTAAGCTTAAGAAATCAGGCACTCAACATATTCACGATCACGATCTATTTCTGAATATGTTTAAATAGCATATATCTTTTCTGGTGTTACCTACTTGCACATACAAATGCATCCTAAACGGGAAATTATCAGATTTTAGTTTAGTCTTCATGCACCCAAAAATATGTTTTGGGCTGAATTTCATATCCTCTTCAATTTTTAAATTTTCCTTGGTCATTTTATTCATGGCTAGATTTAATTGATTGCAAATATTTAAGTATTTTTTTTTTTTTTGATATGTGCACTACTGTGCATTTTATAAAATCTATGTGCTATTTGTTTTCAATTTTGTTTTATTTTCACACAGGATTTTTGGAAAATATTCGAAGCCTTCGTCGTTTTGATCCATGAGATGAATGGTAATTTAATCCACCTCCTCCAATTCGTTAAAACCCTATCTTTATTGAATAGAGCCCAAAAAAAGGTTTAAAATACATGGTGTCTATTGCCTGAAAAAGCGGTACTTCGTGGAATTCGTGGAGAACTCAGAAGACAACTGTAGTAAAACCTATCGTTTTCAACAAATTAACCTAATAACGATTTCGTGGTGGTGTCTCGTGCGTTCAAAAAAAAAAACACTGTGCACTGATTAAAAATTTGATTCCCTGATATACATCGATACTCCGTTCTACATTTTTACTGTTACGTAGAACATTTTTCGTGACAGATATTGCAATCAGAAGAAACGCGTTGAAAGAACTCCTGAAAGTATCTAGTGATAGTTCCTAAAACTTTGAGGGGAGGAAACTATTTGTAAGTCTTTAGGAAAGTCTTATGTTAGTTCACAGAAAAATTCCACTTTATGATCAACGAGGAAGTGAATCGAAACATATGAGATCGAGAGCTAGTTATGATAGGCAACAAACTCTACAGGATTTTTTTAGTACCGTCTTAAGCAAATTATAGACTGTTACAGAAATTATAGCTCACTTTAAAAATAATAGTATAAGTTATTGTTATTGTTATATGTTATAGTATAGGTTTAATAGTGTTGTTCTATTGAAAAATTATTTTATTTAGCAAATTATATCAGTACTTGTGTTTGTATAATATTCAATCATAATCTTTAATCATAATCGGGACTTCTCTCTTTTCCTCCAATATGACCCATAAGCGTCTGCATGATTGTACTTCCCACAGTTTAAACATTTTTCGGCCAACCCTTTATAAATGTTTCGATACCATCAAAGCCAAATAAGTCTCTTGAAGATTTAAATCCTTTGGAACGACTCACAGATTCTGACTTTTGTACCATCCTAGTGTGTCCTTGGCGTAGAATACTTCGTATGCTGCTTGATCGCTTGAATAAACCCTTCTGCAGGCATACCTTGATATATTGTCTCCGGTGTGACTTAGTTGCTAACTCATGCTGGTCCAACGTCCCATTAAGATTGCACCTATGTTACCATTTTTCTCCACAAAACTCGATTGAGGACTGCTTGTCTCCAGTTTCTATAATCTCTATAATTCTATAATTCTTTAATCACTTCCAAAATTCTCCTCCACTTGGTCTAATAATCCAATTCTTCTAGTTCTGATTCGAGTCAAACTCCATTTTTGCGTGATTGTTGTCCGGAATTCTTACCACATGTTCCGTCCATTGTATCCGGCCAGATATTTCGGTATCCGTGTTCGTCATAGAGCTGCGCCAGCTCCTCCTACATACGCCGTTATCACATTCACTCTAACTCCAAGTGCTTGCAAGTCCTCCTCTAGTATTTTCCATTTCTTTGGTGCATGAGGCACTACCGGCGAAGTTTATGAGATCTCAGGGTCTTGAGAAGTTCATAATAAGCACGACTTTTGGCAATAATATGTCTCTAAATTACTAAATGATCCGAAGAACAGAAATTCATCCTCCACCTCTAACTCATCTCCGTCGATTATATTCCGCCTGCCAACAGATACTTAGTCTTCGTCGTATTCACCTTTAATTCAACCTTTTCTGATTCAAGTTTCAGCTTGATATACTGCTCAGCAACCGCCTGGATTAATTTACCGATAACTTGTTTCAAAAGCTGAATTTCGAAATATGGTTTATGATAAAATTGTAGCTTTAGACTAACTCTACAACTTAGTCGAACAGTGCTGTGTTTTAACTGTAATATCGAAAGTGTAATATTCATTGTCATATTTAAATGAGATTCAATATTAAATATCATTTGAATAAGCACAACAATTTCGTCTTAAATGATATTTGATAAATCTGCTTCTGAAACGAGTTATCGGCAAATGAATCGTGTTAATAGTCGTAATGGCTATTTACAGCACTGCTGAGTTTATAGCGCAACATTAAACACGACATGCTTGCTAGATATTTTGCCGCACTCGCATATTTCTTACTACTTTCTTCGGTTCAGCGATCGATCGCTTTTAGGCTCGCCTTATCTTTCATGTCAATTTTTGGCTACTCGTTGCCTGCGATGTGTATGTGATAGAAATTGAGGTGATTTGGTGTTATTCTGGCCCATCACACTTTATGAGTGGCCTCAACAGCATCCTTGGCATTGGTTTGAATCGGTTCGTATCGACCATATACCGTTCGTTTCTCATGTTTTCTCAACCATCGCGCATTGTAGGTGGCCCAACAGTATCCTTTCTGTTGTTTTAAATCGGTTCTTAGGTTGAATTATATTAAATTGCTAAAATTCTATCGTCATACTATTTATTCTATTATTCTTCACAGAAATGAGGATATATTGATGCAATCTCATGTGTTGTAAATAAATGCCTCGTGATAGTTTTTTTAGTTTTCTGAATAATTTTGTAAATGTTCACAAAAAGTAGTGAATCAAACCCACGAGTATGGTAAAATTCCTATACGAATCCTCGCCTCTAAAGGCGCAACATTATCATCGTTGGAAGTCAAGAGTATTCAGTCTGGCTTAGAACCTGTGAGCAAACCTAATTGTTATGCTAGAAAACCACCGAAGGACATTCGTGTGAATTTTCAAGGGCAAAAAAATCCGAAAATTGCATTTTGATAAAATATGAAAAGTAATTAAAATTTAGATTTCAAGAATTTTGATGTACAGTTTCTGTACATTGCTTGTTCAAGTTATTAGGCGTTGTTTGAACATTTTGTTTTCCTCATGCAGTAAACCACCATCATACTTTGTGATGGCTCTTAGCTTATTTAAATGGCCTTTTCTGCCCAATAAATATTCATCGTCATATTTGAAAAGCCCAATCACCCCAACAGCATACTGCTATTGGTTAAAATTATTCAAATTGGCCCTTGTATGTTTTTTATAACCATGTCAACGAATATGCTACACCACATTTTGTTATTGAAATGCTAGGAAATTTTGAATTAACTTTAACTTGATCAATTGAAAAAAACTGAAACAATCACTAGTAAACGCGAGCAAATACCTTTAAATTGCATTAGGCAAAAACTTATCCTTTGAAAAAATAGACCTATTTCGTCTGCGGCTTACAAACTTTCTCAGTGTCGAGTTCTCGTTAGATTAGATGCTCTAGCAGCACCCTTACTGTTGACAGAAAGCTGACCAAATCAACTCTCAAGCGTCATTAAAAATGCCTTGTCTTCGTAAAGAGGAACCACTAGCACACTTTTGTGAGTGGCACCAACAGCATCATTACTGTTGGTTTAAATCGGTCTATATTGGCCCTCCAGCCTTTTTACATAATCTTGTCTTCCCGATCAGTAACCACCATCACATTTTGTGGGTTGGCTCAACAGGATCTTTACTGTTGGTTTGAATCGGCTCTCAAGCATTATTAAAATCTTTTTTCGCAATCAATAAAAAACCTCCATCACCTTTCGTGATTGACCCCAGTGGCATCCTTATTATAGGTTTACACCGATACTAATATTTAAATTCATATTTGTGCATCTCCTTAAAGCAACTAAATGTATAATAATCTGAAAACAAAGATAAACAAGAATTCAGTGTATTGTTTACCAAAATGAACCCTGCTGCCAACCAAACCCTTTTATCCTACATCTCATTTCTCGTGCAAGTGCAAGGAATATTGTTACAGAAATATCAGTTTTTGATGTTGTCAAATCAAGCTGAACAATGCATTAGGTACTAAGTAACTTTAAGAGATTCTCTTCGTCGAGCTTTCTCTTTCGTTGATAGTTTGTCTATTAAACGATTGGCTGATGTATTTGACGTATTGGATCCTTAATTACACTTTATGTGTGTTAGAAATACTTGAACATGTTTCAACATAGCCGTAGGAACGCAAAGAAAGTCGACGAAGCAGTCTCTCAATGTTACTTAGGACGTAATGTATTGTTCTGCTTTTGCCTATAGGGAAATGCTCTTGTTTAGGTATATGGATCTCGTATTTGATCTCCGCTTCATACTCGAGGCTAATATTTTTTCGCGGTTTTATTCTTAAAATCGATATGAGAAAAAGTAAAGGACAGGCAATTTTTATTGATAGGTCCAATCCTAGATACATAAATATCTAAAGCCAATTTCCCCTTTAGACAAAGAAAATTAGAGATTATTTGACATGAAAAACTGATAAATGAGTAGTTAGTTCCTTCAGAATGCTCTGTCTCTGGAACAGTTCTGAATACCTTAAGGTTCTTAGTGTTTTCGTGAATAGTTTGAAGAACACAATGGAATTACGATTTCCTTTATCAAGTTATACCCATAATGCTGCGATGATTTCTTTGGCTTGCAGTCTTTATAAATAAGGAAGCAGATAATTTTCTAATTTCCGAACGTTACGGCGTACTTTGTTTCGCCTTCTTCTAAAGATTATAGATTTCTGTTTCGTCATATCATGTTCTGTTTTAACATTAAAACGTCGAGTTATTCTATTGAACATCACCTATTTTTATGCTTTTACACTGTTCAGTATGTCTAGCTAACTGAATGTTATACTCATATGTCAAAAATTGCAGTTTTTTGTTTATAATAATCAATCATATCTAGCAACACTGCTGCTCATGAATAGTATTTAGATGAGTTCCTTGTACGATTTTTTCGATTGGAACAAGATGAAGTGCGAATCTTCTATTTCTCAGCCGCTAACGGATCTCAATCTGATTGTTTAAACAGGGTAAATCGTTAATTTCTCGAATATCTTTTTAATCTTAGTTAATCTTTTTGTGTACAAAATCTGATATGTTATCTGATATGTGTGCGTTCGATGTCTTTGTTTCAGTATTTGAGATTCATCTAGGCGTAATTGATAAATAAAGATACACTCATGTTTCATAAGCATGGTAATTTTGTTCGTCAAATTCGATGTTTCAACGTATTCTTGTGTTCCATTAAAATAAACCACCCAAACTTGCAGTGCCCTCAACAGCATCCTTACTGTTGGTTTAAATCGTTCCTAAACGTCGGTATTTTAACATCATTTTATAATCTATTGATATATACCATTCATTCTTGTGAGTGGCCCAACAGCATCCTTACTGTTAGTTCAAATCGGTTCTCAAGCGCGATGCTCAAACGTATTCTTCTATTCCAATGAAATAAACGATCCACACTTATAAGTGGCCCCAAGAGCATCCTTATTGTTTGTTTAATTCGGGTCTCAAACTCGATGTTTTATCATACTTTTGTATTCTGCTGAAGTTAACCACCTACACTTGTGAGTGGACCTAACATCCTTACTGTTGGTTTGAATCGGCGCCACAATTTAAATAACTTTAATGTGCATCCCTGCATAGAGTATAAACCGAGAACATAGCTAAATATCTTATTCGCTGACGACATCTGTTGAATAAAGCACTCCGTTTTTCAAAACGGATCCTGCCATAAACCCAACCATTTTATCCAACATACCAGTGATTTCTTTTAGAAGTGCAGAGGATTTCTCGGTTTCCTACAAAGCGAGTATCACGTCAACATATTCCTACCCTTTCCTTATTTGACTTGCATTCGGGCGAAGCTCATGTTTTCAAAATCGGAGATCGTTCAAAAATTATAATTTATGTATCCAATAAATATATATTACAACATGTCTGGCAGCACTGTCGCTAACAAATAGTATTTACAACCGCCCTTAACACTGCTGCCTATAAATAGATTCTTGCATAATTTTTACTGAAGTTTTCATATTGTTTTGAGTATAATATTTCCAATGATATAAGCAAAAGCAAGTATAGTTTTGGTAACAACTAATTTGCTTCACAATGCTCAAGAACGAGTCAAAGGAGGTTTTAGATGTTTTCATTATATTAAAAGTCTCAGCAGTGGTTCAAAACCACCAAACAAAGAGGGTTTGTCAAATCGAAACCGAAACTGGTATTTTCGTGACAACACTCAGGCAAATAAACTTAAGAATTTCAGTAAAGGCAAAACTTATAAACGATACTTTTTGAGTTTCATAAGCGTGACTTATGAATGAATTTGGTTTACACGGAGTTTGTCTTGAAACCTTTAGCCTTTCCTGTTTACAGGCGTTGATCTATATTAGTGGTTCAGTCTCAGGACCCGAAACTTCAAAGTTCGCGGTTCAATTCCGAGCTGCTCCTTTTTGTTACATTTAATACATCTTTATTACTATCGATTTGTAAGATTTGTTTCAATGAGTGTACGAGCCTCATGGATAATTCATCAATTTTTGATTCAATTCCGAGAAGGTCGGATAAAAGTTTGCACTTTTCTACGATCACGTTTCATGGAATGACGTATAGGATAGGAAACTTCAGGAGATTTGGAATTTCCACAGAATTTTTTGAATTTTTGTCAAAATTTTACTAAGTTTTTATTTGAATCGTAAGACATGATTTTAATCTCCAATAACCAATCTTCACTGACCACAAAACAAAGATTTTCGCCTATTTGGGATCCTTTAACACTCAAGAACTTGATCAGTTATCGACGGGCTGGTAAATTTGTAGGAACTGGATTAGGAGATTAAAGAAAAATAGATTGGTTTTTGGGTTTTGTAATAATGTTTGCTTACTTTTAATAACTTTTATTAACATCATAAAGCGTTCCACTCGCGTGACAATCGTAGTAGTTTTCCATTTCGAATTAACAGAAAGCAGAATCTAAAAAAACTCGTTCTGTTTCAATTCGGCCTTATGGCCTATTAGCATCCCATGTTAATGTTTGTTCTTCAAGGTTCACGAATGGTAGTGTGAGTAATTGTTTATCAAACTTGAGATTTTGTCAGATGCCTTCTTAACTTCGAACTTCGATTTTTTTTGTCTATAGGCAATGGGGCACTCCATACTCCCTCATCTGAACACGAATGGTCATACCACCGATGCATCCGATGCCAAATCCACTACTTTTAAAATTCCAGTCCAATAACGCTATCCGAAACGCTTCTTAGGCATCTTAATTACTACCACACTCTGTGTACTATCAGGACTCATTTCCAATGCAACGGCGATGGTAATCGCTCTCGAGTGAAAATATCACAACATTTTCGCATGTTTGGCATTCCATCAGTGTGCGCACATTAACCGTCAAACGGATGGCTAATTCAAGCAGTGCGGTTAAAAGATTCATCGTCCGTAATTTGCCGAGATAAAAGCAAGCAGAAACGAAAATAAAACATGCCATCAATTGGCTTTGCGGAGTGGATCACGCAAGGCCATTCATCTGGTTTGTCTCGTAGACATCGTCGTCGTCGTCGTCGTTGTCTTCGTAGTCTTCGTTTGCCAAGGCATCGGCGTAGTCGGTTTTTGTTTTTCTTCCACTGTTTTGTGGGTTGTTTTGTTCGGCAGAGTGGGTGGGTGGCGGTAAGTGATTTACCATCAGAGTTGTTGTGTATTGTTTTCTATGATGTTGATGTTGGATGGTCGTCGTCGGATCAGTGATCATTTCGTTCCGGTGAAGAAATCATCACTGAATAAATCATAACGAAGTGTGAGTCGTCATCATCACAGTAGTCGGAAAGTGACAACAAGTGCTGCAGTGGAGCATGGAGCATGGACAGGGGTTTGTCAAATTTTCCGAGCCATCGAGAGTACTATCTTACGAAAAGGTCCAGTTCTTGTGAGAAACATCACACTCTACCGAGCACAAAGTCAACCTGACGACCCCCTGAGTCGGAATTCGAAAATCTCAGCAACGACGACGATATGAAATCTGTTATATTCAAACGCTTTTATTTTCCAATGCAGCAGTTGCAGCCAATAGTGGTAGGAAACAGTTGTAAAAACACCACTAGCGTCACAGTCATTCTATGCGAGTTTAGCCGACTGGAATTGGAAAATAAACATTTTCTCTTTCATTGCCATTTTGGAGGCATTTGCCCTTCATCGCCAGCGCCGCCGTCACGCCGCCGCCGCCATGCGTTTGGAAGTGGAAATAAAATTTATGAAATTTGCATCGGTGGAGTGCACATTTGCTCCAAGCTTTTAAAAGCGAATTCGGCACGAATGCGCGCATAGTGCTGACTCTGCGGTGTGTTGAAAAATTTCCACCAAAGGCAATGTTCCTTTTGATTGAAATTGCTGTTTTTCTATATGTAAACAAGTGAACACGTTGTAGCAATTCATAGTCTGCTGAAAGCAATGTGGACCAACGAGGAGGAGAAATGCATGCCAGTCGAGGAACAGTAGCAGCTAATGACATTATTGCTTTGTTTTTATTGAGTTCAATGAGGTATTAGTGCTAAGCTTTGTGTCACTTGGAGACGGCTAATGTTGTAATGTACACCTTCTTTTACCTTAGACAGCTACTTCCTTGAAGAGTTGATTGACC
>JASCZW010017788.1:0-16490 GCA_034211315.2 Aedes japonicus
AATTCATTCTGAATTCGGAGGAAATTCATTCTAATCTCCCAGGAAATTCATTCTGAATTCCGAGGAAACACACTTTTAAGAAACAGTTCATTCTTGATTCCAAAACCCGGGCAACCCTGGGTTAGTGGTTAACATGCATACTTCTCACGCCAAAGTCACGAGTTTGAATCTCATCCCCGGACAAGTTACGAAAATATCCAAAAGGTGTTTGTGTCACTACTACGGTAGATGAACCTGCCCAGGGCTGAAAATCTCGAAGATAAATGAATTAATTACGGTTCACTCGAAATCCATTCCGAATTCGACGATGAGTTCATTCCAGATTTTTCAAAAAAACAAAATTCCGTTTCCTTAATCAATTCCTTCTGGCATCTATAAGGTGTTCATTCCAAGTTCCACATTTTTATAAGCTGTTGAATCATATCATTGTAATCTCATTCGTTTAAAGCAGACCAAATGAGTGCATCAAGCGCGTGAACATCTAGAACTTCACGAAGTTTATATATGATTCCACAAGCTTCTCATTGTTAGTGTGAAAAAGGGAATTTATTGCCAATTCCACGTGAAAAAGTTAACACAGGGAATTTATTGCCAATTCCACGTGAAATTCACTGAGAATGCCGAAAGTAATTCATTCTGAATTCCAACGAAAATTCATTCCGGTTTCCAAACACAACCTACAATCTAAAAAATAATTCATTTCTAATTGCGATGCAGTTTATCCAAAACTCTGAGCGATCGTCATTTAATATTTACAACAGAACTCAGTATCATTCATTAGGGATTCGTTTGTTATTTCACAATTACGAATTAATTAGGAATTGAAATATTAAGTCACTTTAAACCGTAGAAATCATTGAAATTTCTGAGCGTAATTTATTTCGAGTAGAAACATTCCGAGTTCTTGGAGGATTCCATTACAAATTCCAACCGAAATTCATTCTGAATTTTGACGAACGTTCAAAATTCTTCTGAAGAAACTTTCTGGTCGGAATAAATTACTAATCACCTCAAAAAAATTCATTTGAAGTTACAGAAATTTACTCTGAATTCATTTTGAATTCATTACAAGTACCGCTATGAGTTCATTCTACATAGATTCAGGGTGAAATTAATTCCTGCTTCAACAATTCCTTCGATCATTTTCAAAGTGAACCTTCAAAATTCCACCTGAAATTATTTACAAATGCTATAAGGAATTCATTGCATGTTTCAATTCGAATTCATCCCGAATGATTTTTTTTCCTATTTTTGTGCGGTATTCATTCCAAATTAGAATGTTTGAGCGAAGGGAAATCTTATTGTTCGAAAAAAAAACTTATTCCGATTTACAAGAAAGTCTCTCGAAATCCATTCCGAATTCCACGGTGAGTTCATTCCATATTTTGCAAAAAGTTAATATCTGTTCATTTCAAATTCCAAATTTTTAATCTGCTGTTAATTCATGAAATTTTAAAAGCTTATTTCTCTTGTTTAATACTGACCAAATGAATGCAGCAATCGCAAGAACCTCTAGAACACCGTGAAGTCTATATATGATTCCACAAGCAACTAATTTTTGGTGCATAAAGAAATTACCATAAGAAATTTATTGCCAATTTCACTTGAAATTCACTAAAAATGTAAAGAGTGATTCATTCTGCATTTTAGTGACAATTCATTTCGAATTCCAAACATAACCCGTTGCTCATCCCTTACGTTATTCATGCCTTATTATGGAGTAGTTCATTGAAAATTCTGAGCGACCGCCAATCATTATTTAGAATGGAGCTCAGCTGCATTCATTTAGAATTCGTTCTTTGTTCTACAATTACGAAGTTCATTACGAATTTAAAAAGTAGGTCACCTGCACAAATTGCACAAGAAAGTAATTCCAAGTTTTCAAAAGTTGCATGTACAATGAATTGAAATTTCTGAGTGTACACTCAGTAGCAAAAAAAAAAAGCCGAGCAAAAATTTGCTTCCAAAAAACGCCATGTTCAACCTTCTCTAACTTTGTCAATTACTAATATTTTTAGCTGACTGACAACACTATGAACAATGTATAGACCTAATGTGACCAAAATTTCATGTTGATAAAATATACCTAAAAAAAGTCGTTTTTGGACATATCAATTTCAAAAATCCGTATTTCTGTGAAAAAGTTAGGTAGCATATTAAAAATGTCACCATACCCGAATAAAATAATCTCATAGATTTACAATTGAATATATTGTAACCATACAATAGAATCTATAGTATGTACAATTAATAGCATTGTTCACAACAATAAAATGACAATAGAAGTTATTGTTTCCACAATACAGTCTAATGTAAATTGAGACATCGACAAAAGAAAAGGGGAGTTGTTATGTATCTCAACTGTAGAAAAAATCATTATTTTCCGAACAAATTTGAGTCAATTACTATTAATTATATTGTTTCACAATTGTTGAAAATCCTAGCATATGGAGTGAATTGTAGATCTATTGTAATGACAATATAGATTTTACATTTATCTGATTCATGAACAATAAGATTTATGGTCGGAAATAGATTTTAATGTTATTTTATATTATTGTATTGTAATTGTATGGTTATTTTTATCCGGGTAGCCTAAGAATATACAGAAAATAATGTGGACAAAATTTGAACTGTTTTCATCAAGTGGTTTGGACTACAGCTGGTGTTAAAGTTAACGCACCAACCTGAGTATTTCCCTTTTTCACCCGATATTGACCATGCTGAAATATCGGTGCAAAAAAAAAACGAGGTGAATTCTACTAATAATAGTGTATAATTCTATAAACGTAGTTTTCACAAACCAACTCATACTGAATGCCATATTTTTGAAGTTCTTCGTGGGTTACACTAGTTATTTGGGATATTTCACGAGTAACAAATCATTTTTCTCAATAAGAAGATTTGATAGATTTTATACATAATATTTACACAAAAATTGAGTCTTGTATTCTATTGGAATAAACCACCCACACTTGCAACTGGCAGCAGTAGCATCCTTACTGTTGTTTTTAATCGGTCCTCAAAATCGACATCTCAGCGTATTATTGTATTTAATTGAAATAAACCACCCACACCTGCAACTGGCAGCATCCTTACTGTTGGTTTAAATCGATTCCCAAACTCGATGTTTTAACCCATTTACACGCTTAGATTTTTTTACAGAAATCTTTAAAATTTTACCGAATTCTCAACAGCTGAACGTTCGGTAATCCGGTTTAACAGATTTCGGTGAAATTTTACTAAATACTGTAAAACTTGTATTCTATTGAAATAATCCACCCAAACTTGTGAGTGGCCCAAACAGCTTCCGGTTTGTTGGTTGAACTTAATATTTTAACTTAATTTTTAAATCAATTGATATAAACCATCCTTTTTTGTCAGTGGTCCTAACGTCGCCCTTACTGTTGGTTTAAATCGGTCCTCGAATCCGATATCTCAACGTATTCTTGTACTCCATTTAAATAAACCACCCAAACTTGCGAGTGGCCCCAACAGCATCCTTATTGTTGGTTTAAAACGGTTTTAAAACATCAACAACGTATTCTTGTATTCCATGGAAATAAATCACCCACACTTGTGAGTGACTTTACCCGGCGCCGCAATTGTCTTAGTTTGCGATCACCAGTTTTTACACATTGTCCCAAACATCATATATTGGTTCTCTGAGTTATTACAGCTGATATGGCAATAACGGAGTAGCAACCTCGGGCGGTCAATCATGCTCTTGCTTAATTCCATTAAAAATTCCAAGTGAAATCCATCCTGAATTCCGGCAAAACATCAAATCAAGTTCCGCATTTCTAAGGTGAACATTTATTATCCGAATAAATTACTAATTTCCACAAAAAAATGCATTCCGTAATCCACAAAAAAAATCGTTTCAAGTTTAAGGAATTCGCTCTCAATTAATTTCTAGTTTCACGATGAATTCATTCTAGATTCATGGTGAAATTAATTCCTGATTTCTCAATCAGTTCCTCAGTCGTTTTTAAATTGAACATCCCAAATTTCACCTGAAATTATTCACATATTTGTTGGAATCCATTCCATATATCTACTCAAATTCAACCGGATTTCAAAACGTCCAAATCCGTTTTCAATTCCGAATGGAATTTATTCCAAATACAATTCTTCATTCCGAATGAAATTCTTTAAGATTTTTGACGGAGGAATATACCCATTTTCCAAAAAAAAAACATCCCGGTACGCAAGGAAGTCACTCGTAATTCATTCCGAATTAGACGATGAGTTCATTCCAAATTCTGCAAGAAATTTATTCTTTGCCCCACAATCAATTGCTTCTGTCATCTATGAAGTGTTCATTACTAGTTCCACATTTTGTTATGAATTGCTGATTCATAACATCAGAAAGACTTGCTTAAGACAAACCAAATGAATGTATTAAGCGGAAGAACCTCTTGAAATATGCAAAGTCTATGTGTAATTACACAAGCAACCCATTTTTAGTTAAAAATAGTTGCACATAATTTTTTTACCAATTTCACATTAGATGAATTAAGAATGTCATAAGGAATTCATTCTGCATTTCAAATAATATACTTTTCTTCACATAGAAAATAACTTATGAAAGGAATGAATCCTTCATTTCACCAACATTCGTAATTTCATAATGATGGATTCAGCACGGACTTTATTCCGTGGTGAATTATGCACGGAATTCGTTATCTTATGCACGGAATCACTGTTCATTGTACATGGTATAGAATTTTGCAAGATGACGTCACTGGTGAACGTGTGGTTCATCCTGATGAATGGAATTCAGTTTTGACTGGTAGACGTGGTTTGTTTGTTTCCGAGTTCAAACGGATGAACTTCCCTCAAAAAAACAAACCACGGACACTTGTCAAAATAAATTCATCCGATTCATTTTGCGAGGTTATGTTAGGTTGGTGTAAAACTCAATTTAGTCGGCGACTAACAATTCCCAGTGGTGTTCATTAAAATTTAAAATGAATCCAAATTCATTCCGAATTCCGAGTGAAATTCCGACTTGTATAACTCGTGGTAAATTCTGACTGATTTGCATACTTGTTTGATTTCAAATTAGTTTCTTGTGTAAAGGAATGGACAACTGGAACTCCGGAAATAACTAAACACGAAATTACGACAAAATATGCTAAGTTTTATTCAGAGATCTAAATTTGGCTCAATCGCCATTTTTCTAGCGGTGACTTGTTGTCAAGCGAAATTGTGCTTAATGCCGAAGTGCTTCGCCCGCTTGCCCAATGTTTTTTGCCATTTAGATGCACTCTCTGGTGTCTATAATTATCTATAATTATTATTTGCATAGATTAACTTTTGGTAACATGTCGAAGGATGCGGGATGAAAAAGTAGATTCACATGCCATATTCGGCATGATTTTTTTTTCGCCATCCACAAAACAAAGACCCAACCGAACTCATCAGCTCATACGCCTACGATCCCAATGGTGTAGTTTTCCTTATTCGGTGAATCCTAAATTTTCCGAATTCACGATTGAAAGAACTTCTACAAATGAACTCGAATTTTCCTGCCGAATACAATTTCGGCATCAGCTAAATCTCACCCGAAATGCAATTTTTAATTGGGTTGTTTTCCATTCAATTTGATTTTTCTCCTCTCAAGCCAGAGGTCGGGCTCGAATGTAGATTACATTTGACTGGACATATCTCTGAATGCGAGCCCCATTTTTAAACATGAAGACTTCAATTATGGTCTACAGTTCCTACCAAAAAAAAAAAAAACAGAAATACGCAATCAAATATGAGGTGAGCTCGGTAAATTATTTACCCAGGATTAATTACCACCTAGCTTTGCAAACTCCGAAACTATACAAACAGCATCAACCGACATTGGTGCGGGTGCTTGGTTGAACAAGCTCGACTTTCACGAACAAAAAAAAAACTCCAGTTTCAACCGCAAACAATTCCCCCGAAACACGGTCGCCATGTCCTAATGTGATTTTAAACAACACGGTTGCATACCCACCGGGCGCAAAATTTAGCACACCTGCCACCCGTTTGGCCACTTGATCGTTATTATTCATTATACGGACCGCATCGTCAAACTTCAAATTGGCATCCATCATCGTCATCAAACGACCTTATTATCATGGTCAATTCCCAGTTGAGACCGTGCATAACTGGCAGAAGCATTAAATATGCCACCGTAATCATTGTCGTTGTCGTCGTCATCATCATCATCAGCAGCATCACATGGCGACCGTGTACGACTCTATAATTTCTATCAAACTCCCAACAACAATTCCGGTCCAGTGGCCGATCCACAAAGCTGCACTAACTTTGCGCCCCGAGCTCTGAAATAGCAATTGGATGCCGGAAAACAATTCCAACTCATATACCTACCAAATTTCATAGCAACATCATCATCATCATCATCATCATCATCATCATCATTGCAAACGAACTTTAGGGTGTGGGAGTTTTTTTGCCTTGTTGGAGAAAATTGCTTACAACCCCCCCCCTCTCGGTCCCTTGTGCGAATGGATGGAGGCAATCCCATTGACAGTGAACGGGAAATTCTGCCCGGGAAAAACTGCAGACGCAACATTTATTTTCATTGCATGCGAACAACAACAACTGAATGGTGGATTTGCGATCAAAATTATGGAGCGTTATTAATTCATATTAATTCAATAACGGTTGGATGCTCAAACGGGACGGGTTGGATGGAGCCCTTGCTGAAAAGTTATTTATGGTTTATTTGTGAGAACCGGATTGGCTGGTTCCATTCATTCGGCGAAAGCTCATTCGGACGGTTCGGATACGGCAAATGGATGGTACGAAAGACAACATGTCAATATGAAGTGACGAATGAATTGGTTCATGCACTGGCACAAATTTAACGGAAGAGCGAGCAATGTATACTAGAGGCGAGCGTTCACGAATAGTAAATTATGGCCCGCTCTCCTGTCAATAGGACATGAACTCGCTCGCCTAGTATGTTCACGATGAATTCATCCCTTAATGAATTTCTTCTGGAAATGAAAATTCGTAATTAATTTAAGAATTACTAATTTTCCAATTTAATTGCCTTTCTTCTAGAGTAAGTTATTATCTTCATAGAATTATTTTTTTTGCAGAAGATTTTTCTAGTAAATCAGGATTTTTTGAAGTGAACGGAACACGTTCCTGTGTCGAATTTTTTTCAGTGCATGAACGTGAACTCATCCAGGCATCTTCTATACACATCTTTTATAATGTAAACAACCTCGAAATGAAATGTTTCTATGAAATCGTATGAACAGCTTATAGAATTCGGAGAAGTTTTTGTTTCAAAAGTTCACTCTAAAGTGGAGAAAAGATGAGTCAAGAACCGCAATCTGCCGCATGAATTGGGTGCCTCAATCAAATTTTACCCTATTTCAAATTGGTTGCAAATGATAGCGGCTAACTAAACTATTGTTTCTGATTGAGGATCAACTGATAATGAAGTATGTGCTCATTTTGCCTCATATATCGCCTTTTTTGTGAATTTTTGAATTCATTCCTTAGAAATTCAGAGTGAATTTAAAATTTAACTTCTGTGAAATTTGAAATCAATACCTTTTTTACTGGACAATAAATTCAGCATGATTTTCATGCAAAATTCAATTTTGTTTCTAAATAAATTCAAATATATAGGTATTAAAACCGACCTACAAAAATTTTGAAGTGAATCTGAGTGAATTTTGAATAAATATCTTACGATACTCAGAAGCAAACTAATACCGTTTGCAGTTTTTTTTCTTGTTTGATAGAATTGCATTCCGTGTGAAATCTGGAATTACAACTGATTTTCGTGTGCAGTTTAGATTGAATTCCATGTGAACTTCTGAATGCGGAATCATTTTTTTTTGTTTCTAAATTTGAATGTCTTTTTTGTGAAATGGTATTGAATTCCTTGGACAATTTGATCTGAATTCGGAGTCACTTTAAACTGCTTGCACGTGGAATTCATGTAACATTCTGAGGTGAATTTGGAATTATTGCTATGTGAAATTTAGAATTTCGTTTGATTTCCTTGTGAAATTCTGAATGAATTTGAAATGAATTTCTTGAAAATTAGGAGTGATTTTGGAATGCCTTGTGTGTTGAAAGGAATTTGAAATGAATTTCTTGTGGACCTTGGAACGAATTCGTTTTGAAACTCGAAGATTATGCAGGGAAATCGCTCTTGAAACTCTCACGGAAAAAAATCCGTGCCCGGATCCGTGAACTGCAGTCATGAATTCGAGAATAAGCAAAAATACACCGTGAACTGAATCACGTAATCGGGAACTAGTTCACGTTTTTGGGAAAAATCCAGGAAAACGTGAATTAGTGCACGGTTCGTTTTCATTTTCGTGAACGCTTTTGTTTCTGTGCTTAATCAACTCTTTTTGAGTATTGGGTTGATTTCTATTTCTATCTCGATATACATTCAAAATTCGAAATGACTTCCTTGTTGAATTCGGAATTACTTGTAAAGTTGGGTACCTTCATGTAAAATGAAATTCGTTTTCTCTGAATGCTGGATGAATTTCTTGAGAAAGTCGTAGTGCATTTGTAATTTTTTATTAAACGATACGAGAAGATGCGATATGAATGGCTTGCTTTTTGATGTCAAATGAATTATGATAAACTCGCAGTGAATTTGTAATGAATTTTCTGGAATATGGTATGCGTTCCCTGGAAATTTTGAGTGATAAAGGAATGGATTGATTGTGAAGTTTAGACTAAATTCCTAGTGAAATTTCTCTTTTGAAAAATTGGGAGTGACTTTGGAATCCATTTCATGTTAAATTCAGAATTTCTGGCCACATTCCGATGTAATCTGCTCGCTTAAAGGATTCAAGTTACAATCCTTGCTAAATTTAAAATGAATTCTTGAATAAATTTCTTAAAACTTTCAGAGTGAACCTGGAAAAGAATCTTGTGGAATAGAGAATACTCCGGAAGTCCAAATTGAATTGAAAATGATTTCTTGTGAAATTTGGATTGAATTCGGTGAAAAACTGAGTTCTTGTAGAAATCTGAAAGCCTTTTTTGCATCTTACTTCTGAGATTTGAAAAGGATTTCTTATGGAAGTCAATATATATTCTTAATTTGCAATGTCTACGATGTGGAATTTGGAATTACTTGTTAAGTTGGCTATGAATTTGGAATTGAAGTTGTTTTTTAATGAAATTGGAATGAATTCCTTCAACGTATGCAAACTGACTTTCTTCAAACAACCTAAATGGTTCTTTTTTTTAAATTCGGGATGATTTCAGTGAATAACTCAGAGTGAATTTTGAATTAGAAAATTCAACGTAGAAAATTCGACACGATTCGCTTGCTTGTTGAATTTTAAGTAATTTTCTTGTGAAATTCGAGTATAACTTCAAAAGAAATGTGAAATTACTGCCTTGTGTAAAAGTCGGATTGATTTTGAAATGAATTTCTTGTGGAACTTTAAAAGCGTTTCTTGGCCGTTCTGTGTGAAGGAGAAATGAATTCCTAGTGAATCGTTCAGAAAATATGGATTAACAGTTGAAATTCCGAATGACTTTCTATGAAATTCGGTTTGAATTCCTTGAATCATATAGATTGAATTGGGAATCATTTTCTAGTTGAATTCAGAGTCGACTCGATATGAATTTCCTACTTGCAATATTCAAATTTCATTTATAGATCAATTTTGAATCGCTTCCTTGTTAAATTCGAATGAATTCGTTGACATCTGAGTGAATTTGGAATTAAATTCTTAGAGTGAACGAAATTCCTTCCTTGGAAATTAGAAGTGAATTTGATTTGAACTTTTTTTTTTGGAATTTGGAATGAATTTTACGTGAAATTGTTACTTGATTTGGGATGAATTCCTTGGATAATTCGGAGTACAAATTCTTGTGAAACTTGTGATAAGTTCGGTATGATTTTCTTGCTTGTTGAATTCAATGGATTCGATTTATGTTGAATTTATTATTATAGATATAAAATTATTTGTTATTCATTTTGGTTTGTAGTATTTTTTATTCATGATGATTGGTTCGGTTCGTAAGTTAAACTTACTTTAGTGCGGAGTGCTGGATGAATTCCATCCTACATTGTAATTTTGTTTAAAACTCGGAATAGTTCATTCTGTACGGAGTGCAAAATGGAAATTCCGGATATTCCGTGCTTGGAATATATTTTGTTTGTAAGTAATCCACTAGAAATTAGAATAGGATTCGATATGGTTTGTGAAATAAATCTGAGATTATGGAATATATTCAGAATAGAAATCACTAATGTATTTTCAAAGTGACTTAGCGAAATCGGATCCATTCGGATTTGGACGTACTTTTTCTAGGTTGTTTCGTAATGCATTTGACTGGAATACTGAATGAATTTCATCTTATTAATTCGAACAGAAGATTTCCGTGTTCACGAAGGAATTCATCCTTAATTTTGGACGACATTTTTTTTTATGGTGGGAGGTATCAGAACTTTGGATACATTTTAATGCCGTTTTCGTAATAAATTAATTTGCAAGTTATTCCATGAAGAATCGATATGGGTTCATTTTAGAACTAAGAATGAATTCCATCTGCATTTTATATCAAATTTTAAATTCCATCTGCATTTTATATAAAATTCAGGTCCAGTTGAGATTTCCAATTGAATTCTTTTTCGGAATTGTATTTAAGAGATGATTTGATGGAAGAAAATTTTCTTCTGGAACTTGAAATGAATAACGTTTTCACTACAGAAAGATATTAATAAATAGGGGCTCAACTCGAGTTTCAGAAGCATTTTTTTTTGACTAGTCGAAATGAATTACATTTGGACTTCGGCATAAATTCCATTCGGAATTCAAAATAAATTCCATCTTGACTTATGATTATGGATCAATGTATTATATTTGTTGTTGATTTAAATTCGTTATGAAATTCTTTCAGAGTTTAAAATGAATTCCATTTTAAAATTACTTTGAAATTAAGTTGAATTTTGTCCAGAATTCGGAATGGATTCCATCTGGAATAGGAAGTGCTTTCCAAGTTTATTTTTGTAAAGCATTTTCTTCAGAATTCGGAATAAATTTCAAATATAATCATTTGGAGCAAACTCGTCCCGAATTCACGAATGAAATAATCCTGATTTTTGAAGTAATTCCATTTTTCGTAAAAACGCCTGCTGGAATCCCAAAATAATTCCACGTAGAGTCGATTTATGTTCACTATTCAGGAATGAATTACATTCTTATTTTGCATTGAATTTTATCGAAAATTTAGGTAGAATACCGTTTAGAAATCAATTTAGGTAGAATAACATTTAGAAATGAAATTGCCTGGTATCTGGAATGAATTCAACCTAGAATGTGTGTTCCATTCTGACAAGATTTTTGATTGAGTACCGAAGGTTTTTGAGACTATGTCACTCGATCGGAATTCAGAATTTCGTTATTACGTTGTAATGAACGCCTTCCCGGTTTCCGAAGGAATGCCATGCTGATTTTACATCGAATCGAACAAAAAAAAATCAAATGTTTTGTTTGGAACTTGCCTGGGAATTTGGAATGAAATGCAAGTTGAGTTCTGGCTGGAATCCTGATTGAATACCGCTTGGAATTCAAACTGAATTTTGTACGGAATTTGGAAGAGTTTTGATTGCTTTTGAGTTTCGATTGAACTACTTTTAAAATTAGGATAAATTTCGCCCAGAATTTGGAATTAAATTTATCCAAAATATCGAAATAGTATCCGCTTGGAATAAGGAAAACTTGTTGACTGGTATTTTTGGATTTTCTTTTTAGTTTGGGATGAATTCCGTTTAATTTTTTCGAAATAAACTCTTCCCAATGCACGAAGGAATTCATCCTGAACTCTATAAGTAATTTAATAGGAATTCAGATTTTTTTAAAGGAATTTCACTCAAAATCAGCATGTGTTCAATGTGCTCTTAGAAATGATAGAAATAAAAAATTCTGATTTTTGCTTGATGTTTTCCTGAAATTCAGGTAGAACTTCGTTTGGGATTGAAAATGAATATTCTGTTTGGGTCTTGCCTGGAATTTAGTCTGACTTCTGTACGGAACTAGAGTGATTTGGATTACTTTAAGATACATTAATTGTTATGTTATATATTCTCCGTGCGAGGAGTAACGATTATGATGTAGAAGGAGATGTTCGCTCATCACCATGAGGCACCAAGAGTGAACAACAATGTTTTTGGCTAGAATGAAAGATATGAAGAGAAAGTTATTGATAGTTCCGCTAGTGTGCGGCAGGCTTGGAAATCTAACAGATGTTTTAGGAAAATTGAGCGAAAAGGGCATGTGTACAGTGGTACTCGAACCAACGACATTTTTGCCTAACATCCCACTGCGGGGTAGGTCGAAGCACGGAACTAAGTCCGCCACTTTAGTGATCGTCAGTCGGTGCGAATCAAAACAAACCCAAAAAAAGGAGAGAGTTCCTCTCCCATGTGCGCATCAGTAAACAGAGTGCACACAATAGATCGCTAGAATAACTATACAAGCCACAGTGGTACATGAGCGTCTTCCAACCGGACATTTTTGCCTGTTGAAGTGGCGGACTTAGTTCCGTGCTTCGACCTACCCCGCAGTGGGATGTTAGGCAAAAATGTCGTTGGTTCGAGTACCACTGTACACATGCCCTTTTCGCTCAATTTTCCTAAAACATCTGCTATGTTTCCAAGCCTGCCGCACACTAGCGGAACTATCAATAACTTTCTCTTCATATCTTTCATTCTAGCCAAAAACATTGTTGTTCACTCTTGGTGCCTCATGGTGATGAGCGAACATCTCCTTCTACATCATTACTTTAAGAGTTTAGTGTCTGGAATTGGAAATGCTTATCCACAGTTTTTTTGTCAACTCCGGATGAATGTCGTTTAATTTATTCGGAACAAATTCTTCCGAATGAATGAAGGAAATTATCCTGAATATCTGAAGAAATTCCATAGGATTTCGTCTTCCAGAATTCCGAAGGAGTTCCACTCAAAATCTGTTTGCGTTTACTTAGGACATAGGAATTAATTACATTCTTTTTGCGGATTGAATTTCATTTAAAGTACCGGCAGAATTCCATTTGGTATTCAAAATGAATATTCTGCTCGGATCATTCCTGACATTCAGAATGCAATCAACCTAGAATGCGATACATTTAATCAATAATGTTTTTTGTTGGATGAAGCTCGGTATCAATTATAATGTTTGAAAATTGGAAATATCCTTTTTATCATCATGCAACCCTAGAGGTGAACAGCAATTTATGCTAGAACCAAAGATGTGAAGAGAAAGTATTGATAGGTCCGTAAGAGCACGGCAGGTTGTGACTACTTCTATTCAAATTCACAACCTGCCGTACTCTTACGGACTTATCAATACTTTCTCTTCACATCTTTGCTTGTAGCAGAAATTGCTGTCCACTCCTAGGGTTGCATGATGATAAAAATTTTGACTTGAATCCCTGATCCGAACCGTCTGGAATTTGGGGTGAATTATGCACGAAATGCAGAGTGATTTGGATACCTGTTGGAGTTTCGATTGAAATACTTTTGAAATTAGGACAAATTCCGCCAAGATTTTGTATTGAAATTTATTCAAACTAGCGGAATAATATTTCTTCTGGAATTGGGTATGTTATTCCATTGGCTTTTTTTAAAAACATGTTTTCTTATTCGAAATGAATTTCGTTTGGTTTATTCAGTACAAATTCATTCCGGATTCACGAAGGAAGTCATTCAATTGGAACTAAGAATTTCGTAATTCCAATATTTACCTTCCGGATTTGAATATTCTGCTTGGGACTTACCGGGAATTTGTAATGAATTCAAACTAGAATACGAGTTCCATTCCGACTGGAATTCTTTTTCAATTTCTTCCCGAATTCAGACTGCATTCAGTACGGAATTTTGAGTGATGAATGTCCGGAAAGATTTTTTTTTGCAGCATAACTATTTAATTGAACAGCTGGTTCGGCTCCATGTTCTGTAGTAATTAAAGTTTGGCTAGTCGGAATTAATTTTTGCGTAATAACGATTTTTTTTTTTAGATTTTTCCGGAACTCATGATGAATTCCAACTGGTGCGTCAATTTTAGTTTTACGAATGAAATGTTTTTTTCAATCGAGAAGAATTCCGCCCAGAATTTCAAATTAAATTTATTCAAAATTCGAAATAGATTCCGTCTCGAATTGAAAATGCTTTTCCATTGGTGTTTTTGGAAAGCGTTTCTTTCCGAATTCGGAATGACTTCTGATTAGTTCATTCCAAAAAACCCAAGCAACACAAAACTGATATTATTGGTTGCACTAACTTGATTGTGACTTAATTGAGTTGCATGCAAGTAACTTTAACTGATTTGCAACAAGTGTGCTGCTAGGGAAGCTTAACCAGATCACGAAGGAATTCTTCCTCGATGTTTTGAGTGAATCGAAAGGAATGTATTCACAATTGCGTAATTCCGTTATTGGAAATAAACGCCTCCAATTACTTCGGAGAAATACCACTAAGAATCTGTATGCGTGCACTCTGAACTTTGGAATGAGTTCCATCCTTACGTAGAATTCAATTTGAACTGAAGTACAGCTAGATTTCCGTTCAGATCTTTAGAAATTGAGCAAATTTCACTTGGAACTTGTGTTGACTTCTGGTTTGTACCTGTTTTGAATTCAATCTGGAATAGGGGTTTAATTCTAACTCGATTTTCGACTCAGTATTGCCAATCAGTTGCAGATAGAATACTCTCAGTATTTTCTGTTGAATCAATTTCTGAATAAGTAATCCATATCCAGAATGATCAATCAAGGCAGACATTGGAAAGAATTCCAGATGAGTTTTTCTTCAAATTCCCGGATTCCAATGGAAGTTATCAGAAAAAAACACTATCACTCTGAATTATTTTCGAATTTCATCCCGATTTCAGAAAGTAATTCATTCCAAATTCTATTTGTCAGTTGTTTATTTTTTGTCACAGTTAATTTCTTCAATGTTCCGAAATGGAATTGTTCTGCAATAAGAACCTAATTCATTCAAAAGTTCGGAACCAATCTTCCTTAATTTAATCCATCGGCCGAAATTCCGTACGGAATTCAATCTGTGACAAAAAATTAACAACTGTGAAATGGAATTTGAAATGATTTTTTTTCTGAAATCAGGATAAATTTTAACAATAATTCAAAATGATTGTTTTTTTCGGGAAAGTTCCTTTGGAATCCGGGATTTTTGGCAAAACTCATCTGGAGTTCTCTCCAATAGCTGACCTGATTTCCTTCCGGATATGGATTACTTATTCAGAAATTTATTTAATAAGAAATTCTGAGAATATTCTATCCGCTACTTTTAGATAGAAAAATATAGTATTCTCAAAGAATGGTCAAATTTGTTCAATAAGCAATTCCATAAGAACCTGAGCAGTAGACAACAACATATTAATACCTAATTTTGATCTTGCTAACTGGCCTTGGTATTAAAGCGCTCAGATTAAGAGGTAAAATATCTAAGAATTGTAAGCCAAATATCTCTCAAACAACAAAACTTGTTATTTTGGATACCTGGGAATACCTGAGAGGTACTATTTTGGTATTGTCTTACCCCGATTTGGTATTCGTATAACATTGTGGAAACATTTTCATGGTATTATCTTCAGGTATTTTGCCCTGAGCTCTTAAATACCAAGACCAGTTATCAAGTTATTCGTTCCTGCTCGGGTAGAGCAGCGTCTACTTCCAATTCCATCTCTGCTCTTAGATTGATCGATTCTTCAAAATCTCGCTTTGTTAGGTAGTAAAGGGTGAGTCGAAGATTATTGCGACACTTTAGATTGATTGGTAAACCGGGTGTAGTTATCGAAATGAAACCAAATTTTTATAATAGTTCAGTGTATGTATTTATTGCAACATAAATACGTCGGCTGAATTTTAGAATGAGTTTGAGTCAAATGCTCGACATTTGAGATTGACGGCCTCCGTCAGAGTCTGTACAGTTGTTTCCGGTACGGATTTCTAGGTTTTTTTTTTCATTTCCCCAACACTCATTGCCTCTCCTTAAGTCTTCCAAAGTTTCCGCTTCATCATGGCCCAACAGGTTTCGATCGAATAAAGTTCAGGACAGTTTGGTGTATTCATGTCTTTTGATACAAAATTCACAGAATTACACAGCCCCTGCCGCATACCAAACATGCACGGGTTTGAAGTAGTGGCATAAAGCTAAATCGTGCCAAAACCGACGTTTTTGGACCAACTCGGTTTATAAAATCTTTAAAAACGTTTACGGTATTGTTGGTCACGAATTGTTCAAAATCCTTTTGCTGATTTTCTTTCATCTCGACCGGAGCCTCACTGGCAACTAACAAAGTCGTAGTTTAGTTTAAAACTATCAAAATAAAACGATATTACAATCATATAATCAATATATTGAACTGAAGTGAAAAAGTTCCACAAACTTCAAAACCAAATGAGCTTTTCAGTTCTTGGCTCTGATTTTGTTGTGTTAGTATTTTGGAATAACCACAAACTACCTT
>JASCZW010017789.1:0-16489 GCA_034211315.2 Aedes japonicus
AAGCTTTTAATCGCTTTAATGAAATGTACGTCAATGTAAAAATAGGGTTTTCATCATTTGCAAGCCTCCGGCCAAGGCAATGTCAACTATTGACTATCACAGGAACACATAATGTTTGCGTTTGCACTACGCATGAAAATGTCAATTTAATTCTACATAGCTTAAAAAAATACAATGTCTTGAATGATCTAAAAACATTAACGAATAGATTACTTTGCGAAAATAAGACAACTCATTGCCATCTACGAAGATGTAAAAACTGCCCAGATACCTCAGTTTTAGAAGACAGTTTATTGAAACAACTGGAGGAAAACTTTGTTGACAAGCTTTCATTCGAACAATGGGTTACCACTGACAGATGTGATTTAGAAACTATTGTAAAGCAAACCGATGAGTTTGTTTCATTTTTCAGCTCAAGATTTTGTAAAAACCGAACAATCCAATTTTTTGAAAACTGTAAAACAAAACTTGCAAGATGGTGAATTTTTAGCTATTTGTGACTTTTCTGAAAATTACAGCTTCATTTTGCAGGATGAAGTTCAATCACACCATTGGAACGTGCAACAGGCCACAATCCATCCTTTCGTAATATATTATACTGAAAATATGCAAATTAAACATTTTAGCTTCATTATAATTTCTGAAGAACTAAAACATGATTCAGTCGCTGTTAATTTGTTTATTGATAAAATGATAAACTTTTTACAAATTGATCAAAATAAAAACATAAAAAAAAATTATTTTATGTCAGATGGTGCTGCTTCACAGTATAAAAACCGAAAAAAACTTTTCTAGCCTTTGTAAATTTAAGTCAAAGTATGGTATTGACGCTGAATGGCATTTCTTCGCAACATCGCACGGAAAAGGTCCATGCGATGCTATTGGAGGTACGATAAAACGCATGGCTACCAGAGCAAGTTTAGCCAAAGAACGCGAACACCCGATAAAGACTGCAAGAGAGTTGTTTAATTGGGCAAACAAACGAAAAGAAGAAGAACTTACAAAGTTGTCATTTTTGTTATTCTACTACAGAAGAATACGAAAATATGTCTTTGCAGCTAAATAATCAATATAATAATGCAAAAACAATTCAAGGAACTCAAAAATTCCACTCATTTCTTCCTCTATCAGAAAATACAATAAAGGCAAAGCTTTATTCAAACTGTCCTGACAATGATGCCAAAATATTCGATATTGTTAAGAAAGTTGTGTAAACAATAATTTTATAAAAATACAGGAATAAAAATAAACTGATGATATCCAACATATAATGTTATTTTTTATTGCGCACAATCACCATCCCTGAAAAATAAGCTTAATTCGCTCGTTTGAATCTTGCTAATTGAGGAGCTTGCATTTGCAGTTCTCAAAAGGTGTATCTCGAAATCGAGTTGTCTCATCGGTTTGATGTCTGGGGCAAAGTTCGGCAATAGAGAGAAAATATGCACAGTATAAACACATCTAAAATTTCGCCGAAGACACCAATCCAATCGGACAAACCGTTTCCGAGATACAATTTTTTGAAGATATCATGTGCATTTTTCATAGGCCCTTCTCATAAGTAAGGCTAGATTCAAAATGGCCAGCCAAGTATGCAAAACGGCGTTTTTCTTCCCCAAAAACTTGTATGCAAGGTTTCATGCAAATAAAAAAATATGAAAATTACTCGTTGCTGAAATGATATGGAACCGCTCCATTGTCACTTTGTATTGCCAAAGGGTAACCCCATACTTCAAATATTTTAGCAAGGGCAGCATTAGTTGTGTCTGCATCAATCGTTTTCATCTCAATCACGTGGACATAACGAGAGTAAGAATCCACTACGACAAAAAACTCTCCAAGGCCAAAATCTTTGTCCGTGAAAAAATCTTTCTCCAGCATTTCCCACGGTCCTTGTGGTAGTTCTCGACTTGTTAATGGAAGCGGTGCATTTTTCTTTGATAGTCTAAGGCATGTCTCACAGCCATCTATGTACTTCTGAACATGTCCACTCATGCCTGGCCACCAAAAGTGACTTCGCAGGATTCGTTTCATTGAGGCTGCTCCTATATGACCCTGATGAGCTAGTTTCATAGCTTTGTCTCGCAAATTGTGGGGCAAAATAACTCGATCTTCTTTGAAGATTAAGGCTCCTAGAAGACGCAGATACTTTGCGTGACATTCGTACGCTTGTAACTGAGTGCCCCATGTTGCTGATTTCAAAGATTGACGAATTTCGATTTGTTCCTTGTCTATTTCAGCTTGCAATTCAATTTCGTTCCAGTTCATCTCCATGCTGCCTGCATCGAGCGCGAATAGCAAATGGTTTTCTGACGAGTCGTCGAAAGCTTCGATTGGTTTTGTTTCAATTACCAGTCTAGATAGCGCATCTGCTATATTCATCTTTCCTGGAATACTCTCAACCGTAAAATCATATTGCTGCAGCCTTAATGCCCATGCCTCTGCTCGCGATATAGCTCTTTACCAATTCTATGCATTCCTCCAAAAATAAATTCGTTTGATTTTGCGTCAGATCGAATTTTAAAAGAAGTGCTCATTAGATAGTTGGCAAATCTTTCTGCACCCCAAACCATAGCCAAGGCTTCTTTCTGGGTGTGAGGGTATTTCTCCTCAGTTGCAGATAACGCTTTTGATGCACCAGCAATTACCCTTGGTTTAAAATCCTTATCGAATTGGACTAGTACCGCGCCAAGGCCATGTGGTGAGGCATCAACATATAGCTCCGTTTCATCCGTCTGACTGTAGTAACCTAGAATCTTAATATTCGTCCAAGCGACAGATGTAAGAAATTCAAATTCCCGGTCCAAATCCTCAGACCAGTAAAACTGATCTGCCCGTGCTAGCTCTCTCAATCGCCATGTTTTGTCTGCTCGATGTAGAATGAATCGATCAATATAGTTTATCAAGCCCAAAAAACTTCGGACTTCTTCTTGGGTTTCCGGTCTGCGGAAATTCTGGATTGCTCGAATTTTATCATGCTCCACACTCCATCCCATGCCAGATAGATGGAATCCCAGAAAGGGCACTTCCTGTTGATTTAGCAAGCATTTACTCCCATTGATCTTGACATTATGGTTTTCTAGGCGCTTTAATACATCCTTGAGATTTTCATCATGCTCTTCTTTCTTTACTCCAAAGACAAGTACATCATCCAGATAATTGATTGTGCCCTTGCATCCCGAAAGAATAACAGACTGCATAATTTCTTGGAAAATGTCCGGTGCATTACACAAACCAAAAAGGAAAGCGACGGCATCGGAACAATTCATCTCCCGACAAAAAAAATTCGTAAGATGTCGACAGCGCTGAAAAATGTGTTTTTGAGATCGATGGTAGAAAACCACTGCAGTGCTCCATGTAGTTTCATGAGTATCTCTTCAAAGGTAGGAATCTTGAACGGGGTTCGATGAATACATTTATTTGGACCTCTTAAATCAACGACTAATCGGATATCATCCTTTCCCTTTGGTACCACCAGCAATGATGAACAGAAGGAGCGGTCCATGTCTTCCCTTACTTGCTCGATGATTCCAGTTGACAATAGTTCGGTGAGCTTCTGTTTAACCAATCTCTTAAATCCTGGGGGTATGTTAGTATATATGTTTCTCGCAGGGGGCATTTCTTTATTGTAATGCAGCATCACTGGTGGGACGTTGAATTTAGGGAATTCATCTACTGTGCTCATAATTTGATTCACCATGGCAAGTTCACATTTCCAGATATTACCGTATCCACCAACAGGCACTCGTAACCCTACATCTAACAGACTGTATCGAGCTGCTGTGTTGAAACTCATCAATGATCTCGTCTCTTCAACAACATAGAACTTTTCCCAGTAGACCGGCCTTTCTTTTAGTTTTGCCGAAAAAGTACCCAAGTAACCACGAGGCTGTAATAGCATGCATATATAGGGTATGTGTATTACGTCTAGTGCATCATTGAAGTTGGATTAAAGCTGAAAAGGGCCCCACTAAGATCAAACTAATGCTATATCTTTTGTAATGCCATAAGACATTGCTAAAGTAGCATTATTGCATTGGTAATGCATCACTACTTTTCCAAGCTTATATAACGCTTTATTACTTGACAACTGTTGAATTGATGCGATCCAGCATTACCGATGTTGATTTTGGGTTAAATAAGTGCAATATTATAATGCTTGTGGTTACTTGGGTAGCTATCACGTTAATTTCTCCTTGCGATGCATACGCACGTAATGTTTTATCTGAAGTGTAGCTAAAATTGACCAATTTATTCATTTTGAATTCATTAAGGAGTATCTTGTCCAGTATTGATCTGGTTATGGTGTTTACTCGGGCTCCGGAATCGATAAAAAAGATTACACGTATTCCGGCAAAATGGGCCACAACGTATGCGTCTTCTTGTGTTGGTAGATCAATGGTTGCCACTGCAGGACAACTGTCCGTAACTGATGCCTTGGATAAAGATACTTTTAGTACCTGTAATAATATTATGTTTTAGAAAGACTTCTTCATGCGTTCTAATTTTCTGCTATGTCATCTAACCTTTTGAAACTATTTCAGTTGTTAAGCCTAGTATGCTTCTGAAAACTAATTGCTCAAGAAATTTGCATTCGGTGCATTTTTGTAAAATGGACAGAGTGCAAACGATACTATGACTACACACGTTTCTTTGCATGAATTTTCCGTAGACCGATGTTGAGCAAGAGTCTTATTCTCAGGTGCGTATCTATTCTATCCAACCATATTCCCTTTTATCAAGCTAAAACTTTCTTGTTGAATTCTCATAATCATAATTTTAAAACAACTACCAAGAGGAAAATTCAAGCCAACACAAACCTGAATATAGGGAATTTCTATTGAAGACTCATTAAGCGTTTTATCATATTAGAACAAGTTCGTTTTTATTATTATTATTAAAACCATTAAACAGTCAAAACGAAATTTATTTCAAAAGTCAGATGAAATAGCCTTAAATGAACATGAACTCATTCCCGATCGACATCATCCATTACCTTGTCGTCATTTTCCTCGCCATTTTGCTTGATTGCTGCAATATTCGGTCTTGGTTCGTCTTCCGTTGGTTCTTCAGCTGTACGTTTCTGTCCAACTAATAGCTTTGGTAGGTTTCCGCAAGTACGAGCTAGATGACCACGACGTTTACAATTGTGGCATACCTTGTCAAGATTCGGACAAACCGAAGGATCGTGATACATACTAGCACAACGCCAGCAAGCGCTTCTAGATGTTCCTTGATTTTGAGTTTGACCTTGCCGAAATGTTCCTCTTCCACGCTGAAAAGCTCTGAACCTTGATCCGGTACCGCGACGAATTGAACCTCGATGAACCATGGGTTCTGTTACTGCAGCTATTGTAGCCCTACTCTGTCGATTAAGTTTTCGATACTCCTCCTCGTTGAATATTTCCATTTCGCGATCACGCACCATTGTGATTAGGCTGCTCATGTCACCTTGATAGTCCCTTTGACGATCGTACGAACCATGGCCTCCATCTCCTCATCTTTATTGTAGTTACACAGCTTTGCAGCAGCTGCCACTCGCCGCACAAAAGAAATATTGGATTCAGCGTTGTGTTGAGCTGTGTTCATCAGTCTGCTCCGTTGTCCGATAATGTACGTTCTCGATCCGAAGTAATGGTCCAAACGAGCAATTGCATTGGAGAATGGATAAATATTCTCATCTGGCATATCTGCCGTGGATGATGTAACTTGCATAACTTCCAATAACTTTGAACCGGCTTTGATCCTGAATATATCCATTTTTGCCCGCTCATCGGTTGCGCGTACCAGATTGAAAGATGCATTGAGAATATCCTTCCAATGCTCGTAGGCCTTTTTGTCCACATCAGACTCACCGTCCGATGGTTTGCATTCGGGAATGTTGAGTGCGACATATTACTCATAGTGGCCATCAGTGATTCGTTTCCAGCTGATGGTGGTTGACGAAATTCAGAACCCTCACTGTTTCTGAAATCCATCGAATCGTTTTCTGCCGTACTAGTTTCCACACTTTGAATAAGCTGTTCTTTTTCCGCTCTGATGTTTGCCAACTCGGACTTGACGGCCGACAGTTCCTTCAATAGCATCCTCTTCGTGAGCTTCGTTTTCGGTTTCCTGTTGAAACGTAAGCAAACAAACATATTTCTGTTACTCTGCCTCGACCATCAGAGCACTTATGTTCAGTTAAGCTGGAAACTCTGTCTCGACTACCAGGGCTCCAATTTTCCATGAAGGAAACTGCCTTGACTACAGATCCTTTTGCTAATATTACACTATACTTACCGAGTTTCAGATGTCTAGGTTCTGCTGCCGATTGAGACATTGTCGTAATTTTCGGATGCTTCCTTGGGCGGTCGTGGCGGCAGGGGATCTCCTAGTTTCGCATTCTCCATTATTCCAGCAGTCGCTGGTCGTGTCGCCACTGGGTGAACCGCCGTCGCTCCGTGGGTCTCGTTGTCGTTCGGTGATAATCTGCTCCTCGTGCAGCTCCGTTGGATTGTGCAGATCCGTTGCACTGTTGGTATTGCGATGCTGTTATTTCCCGATGTATCCGTTCGTCGTGACGTCCGTCGTAAGAATGACCTGCTCCATGCAGCCCTGTCTGCTTTTATAGCTGTTTGCAACCTGTTTCTATATGCTGATTGGCCGACCAATCAGAGACAACGAATAGTAGACTGGAAAAAGGGAAAGGGAATTTTGTTTTTTTTTTGTTATTTTTTTTCGAACGTTCTTCACGAAGCAATAAAGCATGTTTTCCCCAAAATGCTCCCAAATTTTAGCGTTTCAGATTTCTTCTGTTGGTGCTAGAATTGCACAATATTCATAACTGATGCGAATATAAATATTTTTATTTAATCGCATTTGACCATGTAACTTCTACACAAGTCGATGGGATTATTCTTCAAGTGGAGCTTCAAGTTGTACCCACATGGGTGCAGGATACGGCAATTATTCTCGGAGAAGATGTGATCGATCAGGATCGGTTGGTTATGGTGAAGCGCAAAGGGGATGTGAAGTTCACGTGGGAAAAAGAACCAGAGACGGAACAGTGTGAACCCATTTTGGCGGAACAAGGAGGAACATCGGGGGTGGCTCGAATGTACACGTTTGCGGTAAAATCGGAGACAGTGATCGATCCGCAAGTGTTAAACAGTGATGGGGGGCACCAATACAACCAACGGCTGGTTCGGATGGTACAGCAGTACAGGGACTGCTTTGCACTTAATATGAAGGAGATGGGATGTGCAAAATCGACGGTGATGAAAATCAATCTGACGAACGACTGTCCAGTGTACATGAAGCCTCGAAAATTAGAATATGCGCGGGAAAATGTCTTATGTGAAATTGTGAGTGAGTTGTTGGATGCCGGGATTATTGCTGAGACTGAGTCACCGTACAACAGCCAGGTGGTGTTAGTCCCGAAGAAAAATAATCAGTTCAGAATGGCCATTGACTATCGGCTATTGAATGCGAAGACTGTCAAGGACAAGTACCCTATGCCCGACATCGAGTCATGCCTGCAGAAGCTGTCAGGGGCTCGGTTATTCATAACCATCGATTTATACAGTGGTTATTACCAGATTCCGTTAGATTCAGAGAGCCAGAGTTACACTGCTTTCTCTACTACGGATGGACATTACCGTTTCCTGAGAATGCCCTTTGGTTAGTGAACGGTTGTGCTATTTTTCAAAGAACTATGAACAAAATAATTGAAGTGCTGAATAGGAAGAAAATTGTGGTAATCGCCTATATTGATGATCTGATCCTACCGGGCCAGGATGAAGAGGAGTTGTTGCAGATGTTTAAAGAGCTCTTGGTGGTCCTACGAGACGAAGGTTTCACGATAAATCTGCAGAAGAGCCACTTTTTCAAAAAATCTGTGTGTTTTCTGGGGTTTGAAGTTAGTGTCAATGGGGTGCGGCCGGGTGAGCTGAAGACAAAAGCCGTTGCAGATTTTCCAACCCCAACTTCCGTTCATTCTGTGCAGCAGTTCCTAGGGTTGTCTGGCTTTTTCAGGCGATTTGTACAAGATTACAGCATCATTGCAGAACCAATGTTTAGGTTGCTGAAAAAAGATGCTGAGTTTGTGTGGCAAGAAGAACAGGAGAAGGCATTTCGAAGAATCAAGCAGATGTTAGTAGAGCGACCTTTGCTTGTGTTGTACGACCCCAATGCGGAAATAGAGCTGCATACAGATGCTTCTACCCAAGTAACACCAAAAACATCATTTGAAAAAGAAATATAATAAACTTGTTGTATAAAAGTCTTAAAGCTGAAATATGAAACATCTTTAGTTAAAAAAAGGTTCTAAAGATGTTCTTCAAATACTTTTTCATTTTAAACAAAACCTCAATAATTAATAATAGGTTGATGTTTTATAGATGCTATATTATCGTAAATATAGCATTGTTAAGTCACTTCAAGTGACAGTAATCGTAAATATACCTACGTTGTTATTTAGATGCTGTTTAACACATGATGTTTTATTCGAGCAAACTTTTGAATCGTTTCAAACATTTTAAGTCTATCTTTTTTGATATTCAATAAAAATATGCTTTCGGAATGTTTTCGAAGAGCATTTTCAGTGACCTCAAGTACACTATATTTTGCTTTTGTTTATCATCTCAGTTGAGCAATTATCATCTCAGTTGAACATTTTTTACTGAGAGAGCTGTCTATGTTCGACAGTTTTTCACAAAATTCTAGAGCCTACTATCATTATGTATGAAAAGCAATCCTTTATGCGCTGAGAGAGTTACTATGATGCTTTCATTAGGTTGATATAATGCTATGATAGCTTAATGTGGTTGGAATGCAATAATGAAGCTTCAATTAAAATTGTTGTTGAGATGCTTATAGGATGTTTTTGGACGTCATATCAACTTCCTTCTCAAATAATACAAATAATACTGTCATATAAACCTCCTTGAACCTATGTTGAAACGAGATCGAACTTATGGTCAGCGTAATCCTCAACCCGATACCAGTTACAAATGAAGGCAAACGCACCGACGTGTAGCACACAACACGTCAACCCAATTTTGATACCCGATCCAGGTTGGAACTGAAAAGAAAACGAATTCGCTATAAGCTGCCTTCCAGAAATTTGGACCAAATTACAGTGCTGTTGGAAAATTTTAATCTACTAAGCAATATTTATTTAGACAAACTCTATCGCAAATTGATAAAAATGAAACCTCTAATGTATCGAAGATGACAAATAATAGAGGGAGCATTTATTTTCAAATTATGTTTTCCGAGATAAACCGAGTGGCAATAACTGATTACAGATCTCTTCAGGATTACTTAACCATTATTTATTCATACGACGCTCATATTTGTTGATAATATAATATATTATTAACAAATATGAGCGTCGTATGAATAAATATATATTATACGTATATTATACGTTTTCAATCGAAACAGTTCCAAATTATTTTCATCGACAGTGTATGTTTTATGCAGAATACGCCATATTGTGGTCTGAACATTTTTTTACAAATCCATGCAATATTGTATAAATTGACTGAATTTTCATTTGCATTTTTCTGTCTAATCAATGGCGCGTGAATTTTAGTTGAGTAAAATAGAAAGTTTCACCATACATCTCTGATCGCAAATAAATTATACTACATTGCAGCGTAAATTAACTTTTCGTAACTTAAATCAAATTATCGACTGAACTGTGTTTACAACATTTGGCAATTTCTTATGATTGTATTTAACTTATTTTTATTTTAACTTTTATTATTGCGTTCATAAATAACCGCAATAATGTAGATTATGGATGACATTTTGCTTGGATTCAATTCAAAGTATAGCTATGTTACATGCATGTGTTTTTTTACAAGATATTTTTGCCTTTGATAGCTTGAAAATAACCATTAAGTTTTTCTGAAGTAATCGATAGCCTCATTAAGACATATCATTATGCTACAAATATGCTATTGAGAGCATCGTAAGGCATAGTTATAAGTCTTATTTATGCATTGCAAAACATCTCTTGTGACCTGAAAGATGTTATATAAACTTCAATTTATTGCGCTGTTTCGGTGTTATAAGTGTAAAAAATTAGGTTGATTTAATTAAAACAAAAACATGTGACTATGTCTGGAAGATGTATTTTTTACTTTTACTTGACAAGCTGTGTTACTTGGGTGGGAACTTGATAAGAAGGTTCATGTCTGAGAAATTCGGGACACATTTATTTGATCTAGATAAAATTATTCTATAGGGTTTGACAGATGGGATCGCTGCACATTTGAATCGATCGTTAGGGATTATTGATCAATAGTGAAAATTGAGTTTCATGTCGGTTTTTCGGTGCTTAAACAATGACTATGACATGAAAACATTGACATTAAATTGTCTATATAAGCCACCATTTACATTTGATAGAACTGTGTTTTTAATGTTGATATGGTGATAAAAAATAATCAGAATCATGGTAGGAGCATAAACAATAATGCACATGGCATGTGTATTTGAAAACGTAAATTCTATCGCCAACGATCCATCCATACATCATGCAGTGCGACTGATATGCCTAACATTTTCTGCTGCAAGGCAAGATTCTACGCATATCAGTCCCACTGAATATTTTACCTCGTATTTTACATACAAAAATAATCTTATTGTTTGTAATACCACAGATTACATCGAAACTCAGCCACATCTTCAAATGCCACTCATAAATTTGTGGGTTTTACCACGAATCTTACCAGCCCTACACAATAGTGACGCAAAACTTAAAACGCTTTTTTCTCAACTACAACTTTTGCAACATGGGACAGATATGCGTAGAACGGCAGAGTAGGTCCCACACTCTCAAATATTCTGTCAAAATAACACACCAAATCAAAACAAAAGCGCAAATATGTACAGCAAAGTGCTGGCTTCAAGGTGTATTTCGGACCAAGGGGTTTTAGAACAGTGATCCGATTTCAAATCGCTACCCGCATAATAAAATACAATTTGCTATATAGTCGAAACTGTATTTCGAATATAATATATATTATCAAATTTTATATTATTGTTATCGAATAGTTTAATCTCATTTTCACCATATAACCTCTGCATTAACATATATTGTTATTGTTTGCCTTATTGTCATTGAAAGGTTTATTATTGTCTGCACTCGGTCTGGATTATATACTAACTTTTTGAAATAGAGTACAGCTAAAATTTTGTTCGTGAAAATTGCCATTTTTTTATGGTAACCTAACTTAACCGCCTATTCAGCAAATTGTTATTTGGCCTTTTACCATCTGATATATTGTTGAAACTATAGTGGAGATTGTTAGTTTATAGTTGTCAACTATAAGTGTAAATGGCGTAACAATAATGGAAGCGATCGTCAACAATAAGTTAAATGGTTCAGTAATGGTTTGTGATTATGCGGGTAGTTGCATATTGATTGTTGGTTGCAACCAAATAAAATATTCAGTGGGACTGATATGCGTAGAATCTTGCCTTGCAGCAGAAAATGTTAGGCATATCAGTCGCACTGCATGATGTATGGATGGATCGTTGGCGATAGAATTTACGTTTTCAAATACACATGCCATGTGCATTATTGTTTATGCTCCTACCATGATTCTGATTATTTTTTATCATCATATCAACATTAAAAACACAGTTCTATCAAATGTAAATGGTGGCTTATATAGACAATTTAATGTCAATGTTTTCATGTCATAGTCATTGTTTAAGCACCGAAAAACCGACATGAAACTCAATTTTCACTATTGATCAATAATCCCTAACGATCGATTCAAATGTGCAGCGATCCCATCTGTCAAACCCTATAGAATAATTTTATCTAGATCAAATAAATGTGTCCCGAATTTCTCAGACATGAACCTTCTTATCAAGTTCCCACCCAAGTAACACAGCTTGTCAAGTAAAAGTAAAAAATACATCTTCCAGACATAGTCACATGTTTTTGTTTTAATTAAATCAACCTAATTTTTTACACTTATAACACCGAAACAGCGCAATAAATTGAAGTTTATATAACATCTTTCAGGTCACAAGAGATGTTTTGCAATGCATAAATAAGACTTATAACTATGCCTTACGATGCTCTCAATAGCATATTTGTAGCATAATGATATGTCTTAATGAGGCTATCGATTACTTCAGAAAAACTTAATGGTTATTTTCAAGCTATCAAAGGCAAAAATATCTTGTAAAAAAACACATGCATGTAACATAGCTATACTTTGAATTGAATCCAAGCAAAATGTCATCCATAATCTACATTATTGCGGTTATTTATGAACGCAATAATAAAAGTTAAAATAAAAATAAGTTAAATACAATCATAAGAAATTGCCAAATGTTGTAAACACAGTTCAGTCGATAATTTGATTTAAGTTACGAAAAGTTAATTTACGCTGCAATGTAGTATAATTTATTTGCGATCAGAGATGTATGGTGAAACTTTCTATTTTACTCAACTAAAATTCACGCGCCATTGATTAGACAGAAAAATGCAAATGAAAATTCAGTCAATTTATACAATATTGCATGGATTTGTAAAAAAAATGTTCAGACCACAATATGGCGTATTCTGCATAAAACATACACTGTCGATGAAAATAATTTGGAACTGTTTCGATTGAAAACGTATAATATACGTATAATATATATTTATTCATACGACGCTCATATTTGTTAATAATATATTATATTATGAACAAATATGAGCGTCGTATGAATAAATAATGGTTAAGTAATCCTGAAGAGATCTGTAATCAGTTATTGCCACTCGGTTTATCTCGGAAAACATAATTTGAAAATAAATGCTCCCTCTATTATTTGTCATCTTCGATACATTAGAGGTTTCATTTTTATCAATTTGCGATAGAGTTTGTCTAAATAAATATTGCTTAGTAGATTAAAATTTTCCAACAGCACTGTAATTTGGTCCAAATTTCTGGAAGGCAGCTTATAGCGAATTCGTTTTCTTTTCAGTTCCAACCTGGATCGGGTATCAAAATTGGGTTGACGTGTTGTGTGCTACACGTCGGTGCGTTTGCCTTCATTTGTAACTGGTATCGGGTTGAGGATTACGCTGACCATAAGTTCGATCTCGTTTCAACATAGGTTCAAGGAGGTTTATATGACAGTATTATTTGTATTATTTGAGAAGGAAGTTGATATGACGTCCAAAAACATCCTATAAGCATCTCAACAACAATTTTAATTGAAGCTTCATTATTGCATTCCAACCACATTAAGCTATCATAGCATTACATCAACCTAATGAAAGCATCATAGTAACTCTCTCAGCGCATAAAGGATTGCTTTTCATACATAATGATAGTAGGCTCTAGAATTTTGTGAAAAACTGTCGAACATAGACAGCTCTCTCAGTAAAAAATGTTCAACTGAGATGATAATTGCTCAACTGAGATGATAAACAAAAGCAAAATATAGTGTACTTGAGGTCACTGAAAATGCTCTTCGAAAACATTCCGAAAGCATATTTTTATTGAATATCAAAAAAGATACCGTCCAAACACAATGATAACGGAAACGGAACGGAAAACGCAAATTTTGACAGTTGCTGCAAATGACTTCGATATGTCCCATTAGAATCGGCTTGAATCTAGCCTGTTTTCTTTCCGACAAGCAGGTATGCTCAGATCGGGCTTTGCCGTTTTCCGTTTCCGTTATCATTGTGTTTGGGCCAATAGACTTAAAATGTTTGAAACGATTCAAAAGTTTGCTCGAATAAAACATCATGTGTTAAACAGCATCTAAATAACAACGTAGGTATATTTACGATTACTGTCACTTGAAGTGACTTAACAATGCTATATTTACGATAATATAGCATCTATAAAACATCAACCTATTATTAATTATTGAGGTTTTGTTTAAAATGAAAAAGTATTTGAAGAACATCTTTAGAACCTTTTTTTAACTAAAGATGTTTCATATTTCAGCTTTAAGACTTTTATACAACAAGTTTATTATATTTCTTTTTCAAATGATGTTTTTGGTGTTACTTGGGTGAGCTTAAAGAAATAAGGAAAACATCAACCTTGCCAATATGCGTTGTAGGTTGCCAAATACAGCAAATAAATAAAAATTTGAACTGTCAACACATCGGCACCTTCGGCACATGAACCTGTGCACGTTATGTTTTCAAGCGTCCTGTGAGAGTTAAGGCCTAATCGTAATGTGGACGGAAACGGCAAGTTTGACAGTTGTCGTAAATGACGTCGATATGTCTAATTAGAATCTACTTGAATCTTAACAGTTCTCTATCCGAAAAGCAGGTTAAGTCAGATTGGGCTATTCCGCTGCCGTCGCCGTTCCGCTTCCGCTATCACCACGGACTAATTATCCCTTTTGGGTCCATGTTTTCACTGCGTTTGAACCTTGAGGCAGCACCAATACACGGCTCACAGTAAAAATCAAAAAGACAAAACAATTATAGTAGCGTGCACAGGCTGGTTACGGAAACACCCAAAACATCGCAACGCTTGTAGACACAGTATAAGATAAAATAGCACAGGAGAAAAGTGTACTTTGCGAACCGCCCCTTGGTATTAACCGTATTTACACCATCAGGACATCAATTACGATTTCTGGCGTAACTGCACGCAAAGAAATCACTCTGCTTTGAATCAACAAAATATTTTGTTGGTATTCAAAACAAAGTTTCTATTTGTTCCAATTCATGAAAAAGTTTCAAATCAATTCAAAATTTCATTCAAATTACACCATTAAAATTATTCAAAGTAATCACAGTTGTGTGATTCAGAACAATCACATTTGTTTTTAAACTCAAATTATTAATTTATTGCTTGAACAAAGTATTTTGTCACCCTAAGAAATCACTCTGTTTTGAATCAACAAAATATTTTGTTGGTATTCAATGCAAGCTTTCTGTTTGTTTCAATTCATAAAAAAGTTCCAAATTAATTAAAAATTTCAGTCAAGTCAAACCAGTAAAATTAGTCAAAGTAATCACTGCTGTGTGATATTAACTTAAATAATGTTTGATTTATAACAACCACATTTATCGTTTAACTCAAATGTTTAATTTATTGTTTGAACAAAATATGTTTTCACGGTAAGAAATCACTCTGTTTTGAATCAACAAAATGATTTGTATTTGTTTCAATTCATAAAAAAGTTCTAAATCAATTCAAATTTTCATTCATATCAAACCAATAAAGTTAATTAAAGTAATCACTTCTGTGTGATATTAATTTAAATAATATTTGATTTATAATAATCGCATATATTTTTAAACTCAATCGATTAATTTATTGTTATAAAATCGAAATATTTTTTCACCCTAAAATCCCCTTGTTTCGAATCAACAAAATATTTTGCTGCTATTCAATACATGGTTTCTATTTGTTTCAATTCTGAAAAAAGTTCCAAATCTATTCAAAATTCAATTAAAATCAAACGAATCAAATTATTTAAAGTAGTCACCGCTGTGTGATATTCGTCTAAATAATATTTGATTTATAAAAATATCTTATTTTAAACATCGTTTAAACTAAAATGGTTAATTTATTTTATTAATAAATTATTTGTATGAGTACACATTTCATAGCAGCCATATTGCTGCCTCTGCCTCGGTTTTTCTAAAGTAAGTTTAAACAGTATAATTTGTAAAACAGATTATCAACTAATTATTCTCTTTGTAGATAACTGGAAAAACTTCCGATTGAAGACGATTTTGAAAATAAGCTGCCATTATGACGACCTTTCCCTAACTGTTCTTCCCGAGTCCTGCATCCAACCACATGCACAAGGCCATTTCCTGCCATGTCCGATTCATGCTTTCCAACACGCCGGTCGGCTGGGGGAATATAGCGCGGTAATTATTTTAAAACAATAAAACACGATTCTCAGTTTTTTAAAGCATGAAGTTTCATTTCAATCAAATGGTTTAATTGTATTAGTTCTTCGATGTTTATTATTTCAACAAATGCGTTTAGTTGATTTAACAAAATATTTTGTTTTGAACAATAAAACACGATGTTCAATTCTATAAAGCATGAAGTTTTATTTCAATTCAATGGGTTTCTTGAATTAGTTCATCATTGATAATTATTTCAACAAATGCGTTTAGTTGGCATAACAAAACATTTTGTTTTGAGCAATAAAACACGATGTTCAATTCTATAAAACATGAAGTTTTATTTCAACTCAAAGTTTTTGTTGAATTAGTTCATAAGTTTTATTGGTCCATATATAAACCAAAATTTTAGTTGAATTGATTCCTATTTTGAATTGGTATAACAACGTATTTTTATTGGTATAACAACGTATTTTTATTTTTCATGAGAGGGGTTATGTGGTGGTGCATTAATACGTTTAGATGCAACCTGTCAGAACATTAGAAGGTGAAAGTAAAAAGAAATAAGTAATTAGAAAAATATATAAGTTTTCCAACCTCTAAATGGAACGGTTTGTTCGATCTCGAGTTCCGAATCGCTAAAGAACGTCC
>JASCZW010017790.1:0-27800 GCA_034211315.2 Aedes japonicus
AAAGAGGCTTCCCCGAAAAAAAAAAAACTTCTCCGGTGGTCAGGCAGAAACTTCTCAGAAGTATTGGGAGCAAGCAGTTCAAGCAAGAAGAACCTTCAAAAATTCAGAACCGAATATTACCGATGTTCAAGATCATACTTACCAGAATTTCAGGAGAACTTCCCCAAGAATCAGAAGAGGACTTATCAGAGCTTTTGGACGAAGTGGAGGGAAGAGGAGTTCTTGCCAGTAATTCCAGATTGAACTTCCCAGAAGTTTAAAAAAAAAACTTCCTCAAATTTTAGACGGGAACTAACCAGGAAGGATACTACCTAGAATTTCTCAAAATATCAGGAAAAAAATTTCATCAGGAAGTGCTAGGCTGATTTGGCAAAGCTCAGAGGACAACATTTCAAAATTTCAGAAAAAGAAAGAGAAGAGAATAAACCTTTCCAGGAGCATTGTGGGTACTTGTTTCTAATTTGAGCACAAATTTCCTAATAGTTCCTGAACAAGCTTCCTCAAAGTTTTGGAGAAAACTTCTGAAAAGTTCAGAAGTCCAGAAAGAAACTCCCAGTTCAAATTTAAGAAAATTTTCTTAGAAATTTTGGAGACGGCTTTCCCAAAATTTTATTGGAATGGACCAATCAGAAGTTTGGAAAAAATAAGCTCAAGAAAAAACTTCCTCGAATTTCAGAAAGAAACTTACCAGAGAACTACCTGTACGATCAAAAGGAAATTTTCCAAAAAATCAGTAAAGAACTCTTCAGAACTTCCGAAGAGACCAAAAGTTTAGTTGGAACTACCCAGGAGTGCTAGATAGCTTCCCTAAAGTTTCGAATCGAGCACTCCAGCATTTCAGAATGAGAACTTCCCGAAGGTCAGGTAGATACTTTTGATAAAATCAAGAAGAAACTTTCCAAAAGTATAGGGACAGCTTTCTAGTAGTTCAAGCAGGAACTTCTCATAAATTCAGGAACAAACTTCCCCGTAGTTCAGGAGAATACTCCTCTGAAGTTCAGAAGAGAACATCTCGGACAACAACTTTAAGAAGATTTTCCAAGAAATTTTGGCGAATACTTTTCCAAAGTTTTGCGGAAATTTTCCTCGAAGTCCAGGATGGGACTTATCAGTAGTTAAGAAAGCAACTATGTTCCGGAAAAATCTTTCTGGAGGGTAAGGTTGAGCTCTTAAATGTGAATGTCGATGTAAATAAGAAGTGACTGCCAAGAAGTTCATGAGGAATTTTGTCTAAAGTTCAGGAGAAAACATACAATCCTAGTCCATACAATCCAAGAAAAAGATCCAGAAGCGTTTAAAAAATCACACATACAGCGTAAATGACATAACTCAACTTGATTAGCAAAAGTATACACCGAGCGCAATATTTGTTTTGTTTTTGAATTTACATTTTGTGTTTCCGTGATTCCTTGTTTTTTTATCTGATTTGTGATTGTATTTTTCATTGCTAGTGGACGACTGTATATATGCTGTAACAATAGGTATAAATAAGTGTTGTGAAGTTTGGTGGAAAGTGACATTAGAACCATTTTTACTAAACCTCCCCGCGCATTTTTGTTTGTGAAGCGACGTCTCGCGGCAAATAATCGAACTGCAAATTGTGTGCGATGTTGAACTAAAGCGCGAAACTTGGTATAATCTTCAAGCTTTGTCAGAAGCACATAATTATTTTTGAACTGGACACCGAATAGCCTACCGTAAAGCTTTTGATTACCCTCTTGAAGTATGCACGAAAATTGCGCCAAATGTACTCAGCCTATTAATGGTATCGACTCTGTTGCCTGCCGTGGCTACTGTGGTAGCGTATTTCACTTGACGTGTTCCGGCGTATCACGTGGGTTATTTTACATCACACGGGAAGAATCTCTACTGCACCCAAAATAAAAAAGCAAGATTGTAATGCAATTTCGCATGATTTTGTTTAATTTCTCGTAATGGATCGTAACTTGGAGAGAAAATGCAACATTGGTCGTGAGCAAAAAAGCAACACATCAATTCGCTTTGAAAAATTCAATGTGTGAGTGAGATCGTGCAGTGTATTTGTGTTGAGTATGAGATTGGAGTCCGGAAGTTCCATGACCCACAAAAAATAGACGATCATGATACACGACTGAGATTCGAACCGAGACTGCCTGCGTCATGGCTCTGGATTGTTACCATTGAGCCACTGTAACAAGATGAAATGAAAGGAATAAAAGCCCAACAGTTGCTTCGATTGTCGAGGCACTCGATGATACAGCAATGAAGCAAATGTCTCTCACACACACTTGCATGGCATCGTTCATTTCATAAAGAAGGGCACACTCGAAGAGAGGGATATCGGAGTGTGATGACGAGTGATAATAAAAATAGAACACTTGACAGCGGAAGTCTAACAGTGGCCAATAGCGTTGTGGCATTATGTGGTATTGTTCATACATATTGAAAAGTTGTTGACGGTTGAACAAAGACCCAACGGTTGCTTTGACTGTCGAGCCACTAAGCACACAGCGATAAATTTGTTTCGAGGAATTTTTGTGCTGCCAACCGCTTGCACACACTTGCATGGCTTTGTTTATACAATAAAACGCTTTGTGGATCATGATGGGCAAAATTGTCTTTTCTGTATCATGCGGATTTCTCAAGTTATGATTGCAAAAATTGCAATTGCATTTTTTGCCACCTTTTCAACTTTTGGGTGTGGATGTGCGACCAATATGCAAATCTGTTTGAGAACTTCCATCTCAGATCGATCACAAGCCATACGCATGAAAAATCACCTTAAATTCAACCGATGGCCGTTGATAAGCGAACCATTCTCGATTCTGCGTTGCATTCTTCTGCATGCCAATCCGGTTTATGAAGATGTAGTATCTGTTCCTGTCGCCGTTAATCCAGACAACCAATTTTGGCTCTATCTTTCACGTATCAGACCCGATGTGACGAATGAGGCAATATTCTCTATGGTGAAAGCGAATCTGGGGAGTGATACTGATCTCAGGGTTGTAAAGCTGGTAGCCAAAAGCATTGATAACAGTAACATGACCTTTGTTTCAATCAAAGTCGGCCTCGACCCAGCCTTGACAATTCTCTCGATCCTTCGACATAGCCAGAGGGAATCATGTTCCGGCAGTTCGAGGACTACAGCTCCCAAAAATTTCGGAATCCATCGACAACGTATCCTGGATTTTCGCCAGCAGCAACAAAAACTATGACAGCAATGAACTAACTATCAATAAATTGTCGCTGAGAAGCATCTGCGAAAGTCGTAAGGAAGGCCTTGACCTACCCGAAACAGTCGTGCCTCCCAACTATAACAACTTTAACAGCAGTTCGTTTCAAATGGACGTCTCGAACGATTCCTGCCAACAGAGTCATCCCGGCCCTGTTTTCGCGGATAGGGAAGGGGTCTTCCAGCCTCGCATCGCAGGCAAGTATCTAAATTATTCATCCTTTTCGAAAATTCCAGCTCCCTTCAGACGATGCACATTCCATTGACCACGCATATTCTGCTCTAACGCCGCTCGGCTCAGGACCAATTGAAACCCGTTGTACGATGCAATCGATAGATCACCAGCTTGACAACCCAGCTGGTCTAGCCATATCAGTCGTGGTTCCGGCTCACACTAACCTTTATCGTCGCCGTCCCGGCCCTTCAGTTGGTAATGGTGACGAAGGCTTCCAACCTGCAACTCCAGGCGATTCGAAACCCAACCTCAGAAACCAGGCCTCCAGATTAATTAACAAATCGTACGTGGACTGATGACCAAAATCGACACTTTTTGTCGGTTTCGGAGGTAGAGTACGATTTTATTGTGCTGACAGAAACATGGATGGATAAACGACTCTACTCAACGCCGTTTTTTGGATCGCTCTATACCGTTTTCAGAACTGATCGGTCCCACCTGAACAGCTGTAAATCACCTGTTGGAGGAATCCTGATTGCCGTCTCGAGGAGACTAACAGCTGTTGGTTATAGTCGAAATCCCAATGCACAACACATTCGGTGTCGGAATAGTTTACCTGCCTCCTGTCTTAGTAAACAACTGTTCGATCATCTGTGAGCTTGTAGAATCAATAGGTTCGGTCTTGTCTCCCGCTTTTCTTTTTGCAGACTTTAACCAAGCTGGTTTGCAGTGGCACTTTCACAATAGTGATACAGCACCCAACGATCCACGATCCAACAGTCTGCTGTGCCCTCCTGGGTGAATTCGACTTGCACGGGCTTTTTCAAATCAACACTCATTTGAACAGGAATGATCTTGCTGGATCTTGTCCTAGTGGACGATTTTGCGCTATCCGGTTCTACCGTTTCTTTGCCAATCGAGGCCCTGATTGATCTTGATGCCGATCATCCCGCCCTTTTTGTATCAGTTGACTTACCTACACCGATTGTATATGTACCGGCATCTGCGCAGCTTTCTTTGGACTTTCGTCGGGCTGATTACGCTTTACTAGGCCACGTGCTTGCCGACACCGACTGGAATTTCATTGAATCAACCACTGACGTCAATGCTGCAGTGGAACAGTTCAGTGCCGCAGTCGAGAACGCAATTTTCCGTGCTGTTCCAGAACGACGATCTCCGCAAAACCCTCCTTGGTCCAACCCCCGCCTACGCTCGTTCAAGCGAATTCGATCCGCGCTCTCCGAAGGTACAGTAACTCTAGGATATTGCACTACAAACGACAGTTTAACCAAGCCGACGCTATCGTCAATATAGCCATTTTCTATACAATCGTTATGCTGCATATATGGACTTTAAAACTGCATTGAACTCAGTGGATCGTTCTGGCTAAACTGAAGAATTCCGGCGTCTCACCTAGGAGTCAGATTTGGTTCAGACCCTACTTAATGGACCGTTCAGTGCGGGCCAAGATCGGCTCTGCTTGTAACCGTTCGACCCAACGTGCTTCCTGGAAATGTCAGCAGATGGTTTAAGCGCCACTCCGTTGGGAGACCATCCACCTGTTTGCAGGGTTGCCCGGCCTGAGACCTCTCCAGGGAAAGGGTTTTGGGTTCCAATAGTGGAAGGAAAGCGCGAACGTCGGCCGGCTACTAGGTTTCAACCAGAAAACTTCTCTTTCAAATGACTTCGGCTGATTAATAGGCGCAAAGAAAATAAGCCGATGGATAGACCGCTCTCACTATAAATCATCACTGGTGAACTGAACGGGTAAATTTTGATCTGTTTCATGGAAGAATAAAGAGTGTTCTTTGGTTGGATTCGGAGCCAACCTTTCCTGCAAAATAGACGAAACTACTTGAAACCGGACCCGAATGACCTGAAAACTCCCCTACATTACTCCTTCTAGTTCATTATAATGGAAACCAGTCGGTTTGTCTGTGGTACCATAAAAAGTTTATTCCATTCGCTTTCACAACGTTGCATTTCTATTTATATCCTTTATTCAAACCTGTAGGCCTACATTACCGATATGCTTCTCTCTCCTATCATCTCCTGTTCTTTCCTATTCATTTCTTCTCATCACCATTAACTTCCTATCTATCCACTATTCTCACGTGCTATCTTGGCGGTGTGCATTCACATTCAGGGGTCGGCTATTGTCGGACAAAAAATAGCCTCTCCCGGCCGCGCGTCTCGAACCAACAATCGGAGCGGGCAAAAAGTTACACCATGCACATGGGAAATTAATAAATATACGTGCATTTACTCACGGGACCACGTTGACATTGTCGATTAGTCTGCTGGATGCTCGCTGTGTCGATCGGTGCTGTCGCTGGTCGATGAGTGTGTCGATCGTTTACGGTTGGTGGGTGGTTTTCGCGCCGATTACCACATGCTGGAAGTGTGCTTACACTGCACGCACGAAATCAACCGTTTCTTGGTGATCGCCGATGGTTCATGCGCCGACAGGGCGCCTCACTGAATATTTGTAGCTGCAACGTGTACTGCCGATGCGCTTTCGGTCATCACCGATCGCGGGAAACTCACGCTATTTCCACTGCTGCCTTCAACCCTGTCCGGGGTGCGATATTAACGGGCGCGGCCCCCTTCGGTCACGTGTACGACCGGGATCCTTCGAAGCTGGTTGAGTTGGGTCAGGAATAGTTGTCTGGGCGAATGATGAGGTGGCGGGCTTTCGGCACGTTTGCCACAAATCTGATTGGAAACCATATCCCACGCATTAGTTTCAACCCCCACCAAGAAGCACGTGATTTACCTGGATAGCTTTTCGACACTCGCCAGCACGTTTCACTTCCTAACGATAGCACGTTTAAGTCTAACTCAACTAAATAAGAGAGAGAATAAAAACTAAATTAGTAGCTTCGAAGAGCTTCCAGGTCACTTTCGTTCACCTTTAAATCCACCTCACGACACGAAACTATGCTAAACTACTCCTGCCTCTTCCACAATCCAGAACGAGTAACAGTCAGAAACCCTCAGATAAAGCGCAAGATTCTCGTGATCCACGCAACCGGAATTGACTTCACGAAGTCCTCAAATTGCCTTTACCCCCTATTAACCGCCATATATGTAGAAGGGAACATAGTCTTCGGGTTGCAACAAATTGGCCAGCCGAACTTAACCGAAAACGACTTAAAGAGGTCAATACATCTTGAAAGGGTTTGCCACAGGTCGATGGCCTCCCAACGACGTTCTATGAGATGTACTCCCAAGCGCAGGCATTTGCTGCCACATGGTTTAAATGCGTTATATTTAAGGGAACTCATTCGTTCTACTCTTTGTGAGTGCTCGACGCTTTTATAGCGTAAACGTTTTTGATTGGGCTTTGAAGAAGCGGTGAATATGATTGAAGATATTTTCCAAATTTATATAATTAAATATTTACAACAGAATTTACAAAACTATACACTATTTACAAAACCCAACTGTATCGACCCGAAGGATCGTTACATGCTGAATCGGAATCATTCTCGAACAAGCCGCGAGTCCGGCAACCTTGGCTTACTGCTTTGCTCAATTGTGAATGATGTTTCGTTGCTGATACCTTCGGCATGCCGCTTCTTTTTCGCTGACGACGTGAAAATTTACAAAATAATAAAATGCCTCTCAGGCTGCTTGGATTTCCGGAGTGGTGCACAAGAAACTTGCTAAGCCTCAGTGTTCAAAAGTGCAACGTTAGTTCGTATTACCGCAAACATCAGCCAATCACATTTGACTATATGTTATCGGGACGTTGCCTTACTCGAGTACATCATCTTAAGGATCTCGGTGTTATCACTGATACCGGACTCACCTTCCGAATACAGTATGACGATATTTTTGCCAGAGCCAATCGTCAACTGGGCTTTATGTTCATAATTGCTGACGAATTCCGGACCCACTGTGCCTCCAAACCCTCTATTGCTCACTTGTGCGGTAAATATTGGAAACAAATGCGGTCGTTTGGAGTCCTTTCCATTCCATTTGGGTCGCCCGAATTGAAACTGATCAAAAGAAATTCGTGAGATATGTTCTTCGGTTGCTTGGTTGGCTTGATCCAAGAAACCTGCCACCATACGAGGAGCGGTGCCGTCTCCTACTGATCGAACCACTGCAGGTGAGACAATCAATTTCACAAGCAACGTTCGCAGCGAAACTTCGTTCCGGACATCGACAGCCCGGCTTTGCTGACACAGCTGAATTTGTACGCACCCGAGCGACCACTTTGACAATGTGATTTTCTGCTCTTGAGCGGTCCATATCATTTCAGCAACGAGTAATTTTCATATATTTTGATTTGCATGAAACCTTGGATACAAGTTTTTGGGGAAGAAAAACGCCGTTTTGCATACTTGGTGCGCCATTTTGAATCTAGCCTTACTTATGAGAAGGGCCTATGAAAAATGCACATGATATCTTCAAAAAATTGTATCTCGGAAACGGTTTGTCCGATTGGTTTGGTGTCTTCGGCGAAGTTTTAGACAATTGTTGATGCTATATGGAAAAATATGCACGGTAAAAAAAAAGTTTGGTTTTTGTGTTTTGAACTAAAATATAGATTTTCGCTTAAAAGTTACCTGTCAATAATTTTTTAATTATTCTTATGATATAGCTGAATAAAAATGCTATCTAGTGCACAGTAGGTTGTTCTGGAGAAAAATAGGTTACACTGAAAAAAAATTTTTTTTTTAAATTACAATTTTCAAAAAAGCTATTGAAAAAAGTCTAAAAAGTTTGTCATTCTAATTTTATGAAATAACATCAAATTTGCAAGCAAAAAATACTGCAGTAACATTTTTCTAAGATGCACCGTTTAGAAGATATTACTGATTTAATATTGATTTTTTTGATAACTTAATAAGTTTTGGCCCTTTTCGGATGTACTCCGTGTTTTTCCAGTTTCAAAAGTATTTTTTTTCGGAAAGATTGGAAAATTTTAAGTTAAAATTTTACTGACAGCTTAAAGATTCGAGTGAAATTCTCTGCCTTAAAGGTATTTTGAAAAACAAGTTACAAAATCCCACTATCAGGAACAATGATTTCTTCCAGTTATTTTTGGTGTATTGTGTTGAAAATGTGCATTCAACTCTTGCATATCGCCTAACAGTTTAATCCATTTAAACTGGATGTGTTTATACTGTGCATATTTTCTCTCTATTGCCGAACATCGCCACAGACATCAAACCGATGAGACAACTCGATTTCGAGATACACCATTTTGAGAACTGCTAGATTCAAAATGGCGAACCAAGTATGCAAAATGGCGTTTTTCTTCCCCAAAAACTTGTATGCAAGGTTTCATGCAAACCAAAAAATACAAAAAATAAAAACTGGAAAAATTTCCCACTTGTTCGTGGTATCGCTCTACTGCAAACAATGCCTCACATTACCTAGGGAAATTAATTAAGCTAACATATTTCAAAAATCTCGTTAAACTCGAGATACGACTAAATATATATGTTAAATTGCACATTAGGAACCGTGCAAGGTATGGTGCGTACGCGGTACCATCTTAAGCAAAATTGAAGTCTATATTGAGCTATAAAAAATTTCCACAAGCCTAAATCATGGTCTACATACCACATCCCTTTTCTTTTCAGAGAGCGAGTAATGGCGCTTTGGCCATAAGCCATATAGGGCTAGGACTATAGTTAATGCTTAGGTTCCAACCGTTTGAAGAGAAATGGAGCATCATTCAACCTTCTTAGACTAGATGCTCCCAACGACCAATTTAAATAAATGTTTTCTCTGTACATCCAACAAGGCATTCTTTCCGGTTATTTATATCCCCTTCCCCTTCCCTATATCTTCTGAAAGATACGTGGGTTCTCAGTGTCTTCCTAAGGTTGATACCAGATCCTCCCTATCTCCAACAGTTGCATGGACGTGGCCAGGTGAGCGATCGAGGAGTGTCTGCGTAGAGATTATTGTGTGAAGAAACGTATCAGTTATCGGATCCGTTGCATGGTGACGTGCAATGTCTCCAACGAATTATTCCTCATCGTAGCTCCATCCACGAGGTATGCAAACGATAATGCTAATGATAATGCTAACAAGTAAGGACTTCACGACACCCGTAGGGATGACCAATTCTGCTAAAATTAATCTTCCTTACTGCCATACATTTAATTAAACATATTTATTAGAATTGTTAACATATGTTTTTGATGGAATTGATAAAAGTAACATGAACTTTTCCTTTATCTACAGTAGAGTCATGCTATATTTGACAGCATTGGATATTATGTTCGTTCGACAGATTGATTACTGATTTCTCATTCCAATCAACCCACTACAGCAAAAATCCGTCCTCCGTACTCACTCCCCCATTAAATGAAAATCAATCTTCGAAATCCAGAGTAAAACCCATCCGGGTCGGTTGCTTCACCATGCCAAGCATCCCCCCCCCCTCCCCCTCATTCCCGCAAACAAAGCCAGCTCCCCAATCGCATACTTTCAATTTCACACCCTGAACTTGGCGTCGTAGTATTTCACCTCCCCTCCCCCCTCCTCTCTGCCCGTGTGAACTTTTTTAATAATCTTAAAAGTAATTAAAAAGAATCTTTGTACTAGGTATAAACTTTTGCTTCCTTTGCTCCTCGATCTCGAACGCACGACGAGCCTTAAAGAGTCGGAAAACGCTTTTCCTCGAAGCAGGCGAAGGTGAGCTCGTAATTGTTGAAGGATTCTTCGCTGGCTGGTTTCCAGTGTCCAGTCAGTCAGTCTGTCAGTTCGCAGTTGGTCAAAACTTCGCCGAATCGAGACTTTCTTTTCTCGGTGGTGGAATAACCGCCGAAATCGAGGTTGGAATGCTTCCGAGGAAAACTTTTTCTATTAACAATTAATTTCCAGATCAATCTGGGTCTTCTTGGTCGGTCGTTCGGTTCGGCAAGGCTGGGCAATTGGGGGAGTGTGTTTAGGTGTTTATGTTTTGTTTTAAGCATTTGAAGTTGCCGGGAATTGTTTCTTCGTTCGTGTGGAATTAAGGTAATTAGCGTTCAATTAATTTTGTATCTTTTATTGAGGTTTTTTTTTTTCAACTTGAATACTGTTACGTCAATCTTAATTCTACTGATGGTGATTGAACATGTATTCGAAAGAGAGAAAAAAAAAAAACGTCCGCCACAATAGATGACCATCCATCATCTGGACACATTCCACATTGAACGAGACATAAAAGGACCCCGGTAAAGAGCTTTATTGCCGAAGAATGAGATGATTTCTTTCATCTGTTCCTGATCAAGCTAAAGGACGACACTCACTCTGACACATCTTGTCACTTTTTTTTTTTTCTGTAAAGCGTGTGGAGGAGGATGGGGAGACGCTTTCGGTATCTCTCCACTGATGTTCCGAATTTGCGCATTCATTTTTTTTTGCTCTCCATCTTTCTCCGTTGACAAATTACATTTAGTGTGCTGAATAATGGTTCATTTCACGATGCCTATTTTTCATCTTTCCACCTCACGGTGATGACACAGTTTTTCCCACCATGAAGAATGAAGTTAGAAGAATAATCGTTTCTGGCTGTATGTAATTTCCATCGGAACACGTTAACTTGTCGCTCCGTTTTTGGATCCATGAAGCTAGGGCGGACAATAGTCGAGAGGTTAGAATTAGCCAGTTTCATGTTCAGCATTGTTTTCATTAGGATTTCATCTCCCAGATCATGGACTTAGAAGGGTCAAGGTAGGTAATTTCCCGGAGCCGATTTATCATTGTGTGTGGTTTAATTTGTACGACTTAGAATTACGTCTAGAAGTGGTACAAAAATACTTCGATCATCGATTGAGAATAACTGCAGTAATAAAACTACATAACTATCGGATATAATGCATGGCATGTGTTTTAAAAAAGGGTCCTGATGTTGACATTACACCACTTTTAATCACTTTCAAAAAATACTTCTACGAGCGTATTAGTAGAACAATTGTTATTGAAAAACTAGGATGATTTAAAATAAAACTTCACTTGGTCACTTCTCAAAAAAGTAAACAAAAAAGCCGAAACACTTTTTCAAACCTTCACTAGTTTTTGGGAGCAATTTTTTCAAACCAATTTTACACAAATCTTTTGACAAAACATTATATTTAGTCTGCAACATAAAAACTTCTTCTGTGTCGAGTGCTCGTCTTGAAGAAGATATCGCAATAGGTCTAGTTTTTTTTTGTATGCGATATTTTTTTTCATCTATTAGGGGTTATCAAGGACAGCGCAGAAGTTATTTTGAAACATTCAAAACACATTTTCTTAGTGTGTACATACAATGAAAAAGTCAAAAAACGCGTAAAACATTATTGGATACTTGGTGTGAAGAAGATTAGTTTCCTCGGTGTTCAGTTAACCTACGCCTTCAATAGTGTGCTGTGGAGGATCTGTTCACATATCATGCAACGTCCGACACCATTGTGAAAAGCAAGATAGCGACTTTATAAAAAACCGCAGGATATCCTACAATATGGGTCTTTTTGGAACGGGAACAACGAGTAGAGGCCGGATATCGATGTCCAACGCCATTTTGGAAACCAAGATGGCGACTTCCGGTTTGTGTAAAGCTGCCAAACATTCTGCATTATGGGTATTTAGGAAGAGACGACGTGTAAAGGTTGGAAATCGATGTTCGACGCCATTTTGGAATCAAAGATTGGTTTGTGAAAAGTTGTCAAATATTATCATAATAGTCATACATATAGCATATGTCAATATTTAAATAGCATATGTTAATCTTTAAATTGTATATGTAATGATAACATCTAGAATTGGGCGATCCCATATCAATGGTTCATGAGCCGATGAAGGAATCTACACCTAAAAGTTAAAAAGATTGTGAAAACAGCACCAGCAATAATCGCCCAAAGCATACTATAAATAAACGAAGCCTCGCAAGTGTGCGCAAGCGGCAAGTTGCATACCGCTATTGCATGATGGAAAACATATTTACTTCATTGCTGTATCGCTGAGTGCCTCGACAAATGAAGCAACGGAAGGATTTTTAAACCATTCAAGTCAACTTGTTGAAATGGTTGAACAGTTTGCAACTAGAGTCGTCATGCTGACCGCTCCGGTTCGATTTCCGGTCATGAATCACGGTTATTTTTTTTATTGTGAGCTTTTGGACGTTCGAACTCCATTTTCACATTCCATAACTAACACACCGTACAACCTCGTTGACTTTTTTTAAAAGTAAATTTATGTGTTGTTTTTTGCTCATGACCAATGTTGCAATTTTTTGTCTATGTTACCATCCTTTACGAGAAAAGAAACGAAATCAAGCGAAATAGCATAACAATCTTGATTCAAAGGCTGAGATTAGTTTCATTGAATTCCAACTACTTTTTTGTAATCTTGACAGATACGTATTTCGTCTACAGCAGACCTCTTCACCCAAATAACATTGCCAAAACCATCCAGCTTTATTAAGTTTTATTAAAGTTTTATGAAAGCCACTAGAAATCAATTCAGTTTTATTATGGCAGCAAGAGATGCCAATAGGTTTCAAATTTTAGTCAGGTTTATAAGAACCTACACAGTTTTTATTACAACGATATTAAAACCTTGACTTCTAATATTCCATTTACTCCTATCAAAGGTTTTATTTTGACTTTATAAACTCATAAAATGCTGTTTTGAAATGCCGTTTTAGGACTCATTCGTATTATCTTATTATGGTCAGTTAAAAAAGAATTTTAGAACCATTTTGCCTCCAATAAATGCATTAAACGGCTAATTGGCATTGAGGAAAGCTACCAAGCGACCAGATAGTTTAATAGTAGCCATTGCTAAGATAAATTGGCTTTTTGACAAAACTGTGATTTCTTGCAATCGCCATATTGGAATATATGAAATAATTTATATGTGGAAAAATAAATTCACCAAATTTTAAAGGTAATACAATTGAACTGTAGATCTGAGACAAACTTCGGTATTCGTTAAGATAACGTTATTGAATTCCATCAATTTTCAGGAGTTACATGATTAATTTACCGAAAATATTTCTTTCAATTATGTTTTTGTGTTGTAAACTCGCATAATCTCCGAGGCGCAATAGTTTTCAGCTCTTATCGTGCCAATATTCACCATAAAATTAAATGCGCATATGATTTGGAGCATGATTCGCTATAAAAAAACTCAATTTGTTTTTTTATATTTTGATATCAAAGATAATTTCCCGCAACGCTAGAACTTTTTTATCAGCCATTATTTACTGTTGAATGAATCAGAAGAGCAGAGAATCGAACAAAGCAGAACAACAAAAACCAACCACGATATCGTCGTGAAGTGTGACAGCTATGGCCATTCAGCCCTATGCTGGTTTTGATGGCGGCCAATAGGTTTTATGAATTTGTTTTCACAACAGCTTATAGAGTGGGCCACTTTGTACACATTTCGGCTTTAAAGATGCATAGAGGAAGTGTTGATGGACAAAACAGTTTTGAATGTAGTTTCATCATCAAAGCCGGGATTAGTGCTATACGGCTGGAATAGAACTGAAATTGTTACTTGGGCAGTGTCGTACTTATGTTAAGTCGAACATTATTACGACACTGAAGAGGTCTGCACATTGAAGGCAAAATACGTATCTGTCAAGATAACAAAAAAGGAATTGGAATTCAATCGTAGGTACTAATCTTCGCCTTTGAATCATCGTAGCAGTTTAGTTCCACTTAAAAGCTCACACTCATCAATATTACGGTCTTAGTTTCAGATTTTGGATGCACACGTAAATAAAATATTATCCAAAATTTTATTTTGAATATGTCTGAGTAAAAGCTATTGAAACCGGGAACCGGAACCTGGCTTCTTCTTAGAAGTTTTTTTTATCGTTTGAGCTCTAAATTCTTAAAATTAGTCCAATAGTTAGGCAGTTTTTACAAAACCATTAATTGGAAACGTAGATAGTTTGAGCTGTTTAGTGGAATACCTGTAACTGGAAATTAGAAGAAAAATTAGTATTTTCCATTTATTTCCAACTACCTTTGCTAATCTTGACAGATACGCGTATTTCGTCTTCTTATATTTCGTCTACTCTAATTTAATTCTTATAAGAATGAATCCACAGTTTTGACCGGAACATGGACCCAAATGCTATCTCTGCGGAAGATTCGGAAGAAAACTATGTGATCAATTGATTTAAGCGTTTTGGGGTTTTGTCGGTCAATAAATAAAACTGATTCTACAGTTCTATAGATTTGCCGCAGCTCCACAAAAATAAGTTCTCTTAAAATTTTTGAGATAATTTTTGTGAAAAGAAGAATTAATCACATAGAAAAAAGGTCTGAAATTCGACTGTAATTAAGAATAATGTAATAGTTTATCGTAACGCTGCAGCAAGCGAAACTCACGCTAAAGGGTGTCCACGATGAAATTGCCACACACAAAATTGATTCGCAAAATTCGAGTTTTCATCCGATTGCCATCAAATTTTCAGGGATTGAGAAATAACTATTAAACTTCATTTTACCATTTTACTCGTATTTTATTTACAGTCCATACGCAAATGCCCGCACCTTGGCCTTAACCCCGGCCATAAGATTCTGCACAACCTGTGAATCAACCGTTTTTGCATGTAAACCCATACTTTCTTCAGTTCCTCGACTGTCTTCACTACCTTAGGTCGTTTAAGAAGGTGCTGCTTCATAATCGCCCAGTACTTCTCGATGGGGCGGAGCTCCGGAGTGTTGGGAGGGTTGAACATTTTCGGCACGAAATTGACCTTATTGTCCACATACCACTTCAGCACGTCCTTGGAGTAGTGGCATGAGGCCAAATCCGTCCAGAAGATTGTTGGGACGTTGTGGGCCTTCAGGAGAGGAAGCAGCCGCTTCTGGAGGCACTCTTTTATGTACACCTGTCCGTTCATCGTGTCCTGGGTCACGAAAGGCGCTTCCCGCACGTGCAGATGGCTTGCCAAACCAGGAATTTCTTCGCAAATTTGGACATCTTCTGAGTGCGGACATGCTCCGGAACGCTGAACTTATCCTTGGCCGTGAAAAACAGGTTGCCGGGGATCTGTTTGAAGTCGGCCTTCACATATGTTTCGTCGTCCATGATGCAGCATTCAACTTTCGTCAGCATGTTGAGGTACAACTTCCTGGCACGGGTTTTGGCGGACTTGTTCTGCTTCTCGTCGCGATTAGGGGCCTTTTGTACCTTGAACGTTCGAAGCCCAGCCTTAGTTTTGGCCTTCTGGACAAAACTTCGGCTTAGGTGCAGCTTCTTAGCCACATCCCGAACGGAGGCGTTCGGATTTCGGTTGAAGGCCCCAACTACGCGGTTGTGATTTTTGGTGTTGTACGGAATACTTTTTCCTTCACTTCTGGGCTTCCGATCGGTGGTCAACCGTTCCTCGAACCGCTTAATCACTCGCGACACCGTGGAATTCGCGATTCCCAACGTTTTAGCGATGGAACGATGCGAGAGATCCTTGTTCTCGTGATGAATGCGCAAGATTTTATCACGCACGAGCTGTTTTTTCGACTCCATTTCCGCGAGTTTTGATCACAGGACTTCAAAGCTTGCAGGGTGTAAATAATGCACTATGAACTAAATCCACCCAAATTTTCATTAAGTTCTACCCAACGGTTAAAAAGTTAGAGCAATTTCATAGTGTGGCAATTTCATCGTGGACACCCTTTACTTGTAAAAGTCATTCGAAGTAAATACACAATTTTGGGTTGCCAAAATATCTCAGTTAGCCGTGTACCCAAATTAACTTTTATTCTCTCCGCGCCTGTCTTAATAACATAGTTTCTGGTATATATGAGAGTCTTTTTATCTCGATGATTCCTTATGTTTATAGTCCCTTGAAAATATTTGTGAGCAAATTACCTTCCATATGTCGATGAAAAAACTGCAAAAAACCAGGTTCACCTGTTTTTGAAGCAAGCGATCGAGATTTGCATTGGATACGGAATACACAAAAAACGTTTGCAACGCAAACTGCTTCTATGATCGTTTCTGTTCTGTTCTAGGTAAATTTCTGTTCTGAATGTCGATCTCTCCCTATCTAGATGGTCCCTTCAATATCGAGATATGGAAAGTTGACTGTAAATATATAAATGCTGATAGAAACGGATAATTTTCATTCTGTTATAGCTATAAATTAATGATAACCAAGAATTTTGTCTTCCAACAATGCAGTATGCGTTGAAACAATACATATGCACTTTAACAGTTATTATTTATAATTAATTATTTTTACGACGATTTTTCAAATAAGACTTATTTTTTAACGACGAAATTACTTGTTTTTTTTTACGACGATTTTTAAAAGAACGCGGTTTTTTTACACGGTATTTTCTTACACGGTACGTAGCCCCCGTGTAAAAAAAGACTTGAGTGTAGCTATGTAACCGTTGAATCCATGCACCCCTCGTTTATTGCGTCTATGAAGCAATGTTGTCAAAAAAATTCTGAAAGGTCATGAGAATTTTCAAAAGTTGTGTTTAACAGTGGCAATGAGCCAAAAAAATGCCACAAAATCAACAACCCGGAGCACTGAGAAGTACCGTCGAAGTTTGTTCCACTAGAACGTTGTGGTCCTAGTTTAGACCAAAGATTTTTACTACAATTCTCCAAAGTCGACAGTTGTCACTGAGAGATATTGCATAGTACTGCAGAATTAATTATATGTCAATAAAAACGGAGAAAGGAAGGGACCATCAGGGTACACAAGTGGAACGATTTGGATAGAGAGCATGGGACTGCCTCCTCTCTATTGTTACATTTCGCGGGACGTGGACGGGCTCTTCGACCCCATCTATTGGGTTCATTCTATCAGTCGAGGGCTCGATTCTAGTGCTGTGAGTGTGAACTTGCTTTTGGAAGGATATTCTCTCTCAAACGTTTCTGGGCCATCAAAAAGGAGCTTGACGCTTCTGTCGTTTTTCATGGTAGTATCGCATAGTGATCATCATCATCATCAGTTAAAAAATGTATACATTCAATTATAGACCGTACCTAGGACAAGTGAGTATTTAAAAACCCTCCGAATTCCAATTTAGAGGTTATTTATATACTAGAGTTACTGAACATGTTTTAATATGAATACATTTATATATGAATGAATAATCAAATTTATAAAAACAAATTTTTATTCATCAACGAAAATATGAATAAAAATAAGTTTAATGAAAAAATGAACAAAATAAATAAAAATAAGAAAAAAACTGAAGAGATAAATAAATCAACATAGAGCCAAATAGAAGCATAATTATTTAATTAAAAAGTGATTGATAAATGAAAAATTTAATAAACAAAATAGTAAATGAATTTGTTAACAAATATGAATAGATATTATTCTTAAAAACACAGATAAACAAATAAGCATAAATTAATTACTTAATTGAACATTTAAGATGATTATCCACACATATCAATTGGTAAAGTATTCATAGAAAAACATAATCCACGTAGAAACACAAATAACGTTCATGTGACAAATGAGAAGCATGTATGGCAAAACATAGTGGTAACGCGTACTCGTAAGAACTACAGGGGGTAGACAAAATCACTAGGATAGGCAAGTATTGACCGATTTTAATTCTCTTAAAAACATTCGTCGGCGTAACTATTGTATTTTTTTAATGCAGCAACGGGAATGGGCATGGCCCCTGGATAACGTAGGTATACCGGGTATCCGGAGGGGACGTTCCACATGTCAATTTTCGGGTGAAATTTTGTACAGGATGCCCCCATGATATATTTTCCTCTAATAAACACGCGAAAAGCAGTAACATTTCCCAAGCGAATAATTTGTTCAACTCAAAAATTGGCCTCAAAATGACCGATATATGGCATTTTTCCGGAACAGCTTCCTTTGAAAGGTTCTGGATGCGGTCAGATGTTTCTTACATCCAAAACATGACAAGCGACACATATTTCTTATTTTGTTTCACCACAAAGCTTTCCTGATGCTCAAAGTAGAAATTTGGACACATTGGCCACTCTCGGGTCTACCAGAATGTCCCTGGGAGAACCTGTAGCAGGGGTCAAGTACATATTGGCACCAAAACATGCCGTACGACAGCTCTGTCTTCATGATTTTTCATAAATAAGGTTTTGGTATACTAGAAAAGACCATTGGCCACATTAGTTTTAAAGGCAAGAAATGTTTCAACGGTAGTTTAAGACCCCTTCCCATTCAACGAGGGGGGGCTCTCATACAAATGAAACACATGTTTCTGCATAACTCGAGAACTAATCGAGCAAATGGAAAAAAAAATGGCAGGTAGTGGTTTTCGAAGGCGAGGAATGTTTTTAGGTGGCTTGAGACCCCTCCCCTTTCTGAAATGTGAAAGGGAGGGCTCCCATACGAATGGAACAGAAATTTATGAATAACTCGAGAACTAATCAAGCAAATGGAACCAGCAAATGCTAGCAAGAAATGTTTTAATGATGGTTTTAAAACCCCTCCGTCCTCTGGAAGGAGAGGGGGGAGGGTCATCCATACAAATGAGAATTACAAATTTTTGCATAATTCAAGAACTAATCAAGTAAATGGAATCAAATTTAGCATGTGGACGTTTTTGAAAGATAGAAATGTTTTTATGGTGTTTTAAGATTTTTGGAAGGGGAGGGGGGCACTCCCATATAAATGATACCAAAATTTCTGCATAAGGCGAGAGTTTATCAAGCAAATGGAACCAAATTCGGTACGTGGAGGATTTTGGGGGCAAAAAATGTTTTCATGGTGTTAGGAGACCCCTCCCTTTCTAAAAATGGGGGGCTTCCATGGAAATGAAAAACAAGTTTCTACATAACTCGAGAACTAATCAAGCAAATGGAATCAAATGAGAGGCATGAGAGAGTTTTTGACGGCAAGATACGTTTTTATGGTTATTCGAGACCCCTTCTCCCCTGATTCCTCCCCTCTGGAATGGGGGCTACCATACAAATGAAACACAAATTTCAACCACACTTGAGAAATATCCCTATACAAATTTGAATTTGGGGGTTTTTGGATCCAGGAAAAGGTCTAAAAATAGTTCAAGATCCCTCCCTCTTTTCGAAAAAGAGCTCTCATAAAAATGAAACACAAATTTCAGCATAACTCGAGAATTAATCAAACAAATGGAACCAAATTTGGCATGTGGGGGTTTATGGAGGCAAAAGCTGTTTCTATGGTGGTTCGAGATCCTTCCCCTATCAGGAATAGATGGCTATCATATAAACGAAACGGATTTTTTTTTTGTATAACTCGAGAACTAATCAAGCAAATGGAACCAAATTTGGCATGTGGAGGTTTTCGAAGGCATAAAATGTCTCGATTGTGGTTTGGAACCCTTCTCCTCTTTGGAGGGGGGGGGAGGGGACTCTCATAGAAATAAATACAAATTTAAACCAAACGTGAAAATTATCCCTACTGACATGAAAAAGTGTATACAGGGGTTTTTGCGCCGGACAAGATTCTCCAGATAGATTAAGGCTCCTCCCCCGTCCAAAATAGGGGTTTTCATACAAATAAAACAGAAATTTCTGCATAATTCGTGAACTAATCAAGAGAATTGAATAAAATTTGGCACGAGGGGGTTTTTGGAAGAAGATTTTTTTCTTAGGTGGATCAAGCCCCTCCCCTCGAAGAAAAGAGACAGTATTTGGAACCAAACATGAGAACTAATCATGCAACTGAAACACAATATATGTATTTCTCGGGTAAGCAGCATGTTCTGAAAAAAGATTGAAACCCTTCTTAGTCAAGAATGGGGGATGCTTGAATTACTCTCAGTGCTACATTATGAACAAGTAGTTAATCTGAGTATATGCAAGATAAAATTACGTTCTAACAAGCAGGATACGGCTTTGCTTGAAGATAAATGTTGTGTTTATGAAATGCTTTTATACAGAAAGAAAAACCGGTAGGAACTACCGATTCAAGGGTTGAATGAAAAACACAAACCATCGTTGCAGAAATTACACACTTATGCAAACAAAAAAAAATTAACCAAAATTACTGAAAAAAAATTAATAATAATAAACGCGTCAGTACTATTAGATTTTCATTCATTTAGCTAGTAATTTAATAAATAAGTTTGAAAATAGTGAAATAAATAAATAAATTGAAATAAGTCCCTGAAAATAAATTTTATATCTATTATTTAATTAACAGTTATATATTTAAATATGTAAAAATATATAAATTAAAATGATATTAATATATTTTTAAAACAAACAAATAAGTAAATAAAGAAATCAAAGATATAACTCTAGATTGAAAAACTTAGTTAAAAAATAAAAATTATAAGTTTATTGTTGAAAACGAAGAGAGAAAAATAAATCAAATACAATAATATATATATATATATATATATATATATATATATATATATATATATATATATATATATATATATATATATATGATTTAATATATGATTCTATGCATAAAACAATTATTGAACAGATAAATAAAAAGAGAATATACATTAAAAATAATTTAATTGGAGTACTGAAATGAAGTTAAAATGAATCGAAAAGAAAAAAATATATATTAACCTACAAAAAAAATTGTTGTAAGTAATTTTTCAGTAACGAATTATTGAAAATATATGATATGAAGAAATGATAAAACATCTCGAAAATAAAATATTATTTTTTGTTGTTGTTCTCGCTTCGTTTTTCTGTAAATTTAAGCCTAAGGCTAGTTCGTCACGCCTGCGATACGACTTGAACCCTTCAGTTTGAAATCATCACCATATGGGCTGGGACAACCAAGAACTTACTTGCTTTCTTGGCTTCTATGATCTATGTTAGGCAAGTAAGCATTAATGAGTTATATGATCTCCAGATCAGGTACTGTAAAAATGTCTCGAACCGGTATATTTGGTTACCTTCCGCGAACTAGACGTAAACTATGGAGCGCAGATTTGACTTAGAAAATGTTTAATGAAATGTAACTAGCAAATAAATAAACATACAAATAGTCTAAGACATGGAAATCAGGTAAAAAAAAATCAAAAATAATATGAGTAATTAAATAATAAACAAAAACAAACATATATTAATAAAGAGATAAATGTGTATGCATGAAAATAAAGTGATAAGTTTATGAAAAAAATAACAAGCGTATTTTTTACTCATTAAATTATTTAATATTTAACAGAATTAAAAAACAAATAAAATGAACTAAGATACACAGTTGTACACTCGACACTGAAACAGTCAGTAAGTCGCAGGTAAAATAGGCCTATCTGTCAAAAGATGAGCTTTATGTAATAGAGTTTAACGGAATTTGCTCGTTTTTAATAGAGATAGTTTTAAAATGTTTCAGTTTTTTATTTTCTTAGAAAAAAGAATCAAGTGAAGCGTTAATTTCAATTTTTCTAGTTTTCCAAAAACAATTGTTCTACTAATACGCTATTAAAAATGTTTATTTTGAAGTTTAAAAAAAAAGTAAAGTGAAGATTAATATTTAAAAAATTTAGATATATAATGAAAAAGATGAATACACCAAACACACAAAAAACAAAAGAAAAAAATCAATATCAGAAGTCAATTTAAGTAAAAACATGTATTCAAATAATTTTAATAATAAATAAATTGATAAATAAATTTATAAATTTCTGAAAAATTTCAGCATCTAGCAACTAAAGGTCTCTCTTTTCGAAGAAACTCAACCAAATATAAAAAAGTCAATGAACCTTAGGTATTATAATAAATAAGCAAAAGATGTAAAACATCTACAGAAAATGGAATAAAAAGTATATACAAACCATTTGACGAACAAATACAATAATAATTGAATAATTATAAGGAGATCTAATGAATAACAGTAATCCGAAAAAGAACGGTATAAGTCAATGCACAATTGCCTTATAATTAAAAGTACTGTTAAAAAAATTATGTGTAAATAAATTAACGAAAAATTATATATGTTTTATTAGATCTGTGATATTCTTTATTTGATATTTTGATACAACAAATATCTAAAAACACGTTGAATATTCATATCATATTATTTATGTATCGATAAATCAATGAAAAAAAATTCTTAGAAAACAATCGTACACTATATTTAAGAAATTTGCTAGTATGCAGTATTAAAAGTTAGAAAATGTAGATTAAGTTCATTTTTTTAGTAAAAATGAGAAGCTTTTGTTGGCTTAACATTGTTTTTAAATAACAGTCCTCTAAAAACTTCGTTCGAAGAAGTGTTTTTAGAAATTGTTTTTGTCTTTCAGTTACATTTTATTTAAATTATCAAAATCTCAACCGAATTTTGATATAATTGAAAATACTAAATGAAAAGAAAAGTTTCAAAATTAATTTCACAATAAATGAACGAACAAAACCAAAACTACTGCTGATGAAAAACAGAATGAAAACAGAATGGATTATTCGGTAGAGTGAAAAGATAAGACAAGCACTGTCTAGCTTCACACACAGACTGACAGATGCTTATGTGAGTTCACCATAGGAGTAAAGAGTTTACAAAATCGCCGTCAATGCTAATGCATCACAGCAAGCACTGATACTGTTATGCGTTTTTTCTGACTCATACATACGCAAATAAACGCATGTCAGTCACGTTCATATTTTCGCATGCTTTTAGGCATTATTTTGAACAAACAATAACAAATTGTACGTAAATGTACTTTCCAATATATATTTCAACTAATGGGATGCATATATCTAAGTTTCGCTTTCACATTGACCCAATAAAAATGAAAATCTGCGACGACTTCAACTGCGTTTTTCTCAGCTGCATGTTTTTGCTATTGGGACTAACATGCGTTTATGGGCAGTTTACATTGTATTTAAATAACAGTCCTTTAAAAACTTCGTTCGGAAAAGTGTTTTTAGAAAGCATTTTTGACTCTCAGTAAATTATCAAAATCTCAACCGAATTCTGAAATAATTGAAAATACTAAATGAAACGAAAAGTTTTAAAATTAATTTCACAAAAAATGAATAAACAAAACTAAAACTACTTATGAACACTGAATGAAAACATCAATTTTCAAATAATTAATTGTTAAAATTCAGTACAAAAATTATTTATTATTTGTTTTCGTAACCAAACATATTTCATCTCATCATAAGTTTCGGTATTTAATTTTCGCATTAAAACATTCAGTTGAAAAAAAAACAAGAAAAATGTACTATTATGTTTGAGAATAACTAAGAATAAACAAAGATGTCTAAAATTGTGAATATATATAAATTGAAACCAGTGCATTAAGCTTGATAAAAATAACTGAATAATCCAGTGTTCGAAATTTTAAAAGCAAAAACGAATAAATTTTTATATAAATGCATAAGTTAAATAGAATTTTATATGGATTAAGTTATACGAACTATCCAATTATATCAATATTCTTTCAGTTAATAATATATTCAATGAATTAATTGAATGATTTGTTTATAAAACATTCAATAATTAACAATAATTATATATGTAAATATCTGTAACATTAATCTAACATATCAATGAAAACATATAAAATGATTGAATAAATAAATTATAATTAAGTTTGTATCCTAGGAAATTGGTTTTTCAAAGGTAACATTTATTTACTTAGATAAAAATGAATTGAATCATAGACCGATAAAAATTCCGCGTAATTTAGAAAATAAATGATTGATTGTCTACACATAAATGCATAATTAATATGATAGATTCAATAATTATTTAATAGTTTAAACATTCAGAACACAAAACACAAATAAATAAATATGTTTGCTCCATCACAAATATCACTAATTTAAAAGTAACATTTACATTCAACCCTCTCGAGCGAATTGCTAACTGTACTGGCCGGAAACTGAATTGCCAGAACGTGATCCAAATCCTGATGTAGATATAATGCCATTGTCATCCACACAGGACTACGATTCAGTTCCTATCAGAGTGACAAATGACCATTTCAAAGGGACCAACACCCGAAAAACGAGTCGACTATCGAGCAACAATAGTGAATCCTTCCTCCTCAGAAATTCCCCATTTATAAATGTATCCAGTCCAAGATATCGTCTATTTGTATCTTCATCCCCCACATCCCTTCCTGCAGCCGGCACATAGAACCAGTTTCGGTCGGTTAGGTAGGGCAGATAATAGTGATAACTGGTGGAATTTAGCAAGGTGCTCTTTCACCATTCATCGGTCCGCTTCGGCTGCTGCAACAAAAATACCGCTTCGAATGAGAACCGATTAAAAGGATTGAGTTCCGATTTTCAGATAACATCCCCGCCCCCACTCCATCGACCGAATTGATCGACTTTAAAGGGAATACATTTTACATTTCGATTGCTGCTATCCAAAAGTTCTGCATTTACCCAGAGCACTCATCTCGTTTGGTATGATTTCCTCACCAGAACCAATGCTCCGAAGTTTAACACCGGATATTTAGCTCCTCCCCCGATCAGATATACGGATTCTACGTGTGGAAATGACAAACCAGACGCCCTCACACCTGGGACTGGTTGGGACACTAAATAGACTCGAAGTGCACTTTCGTTCGCACACATCCAAGCACGTTCATAGCACCGTAAATGATTGTGAAAATTGTATTTATAAACAGCTAGAGCCCGAAAATATAATACAATAATCAAATTGCATTCGGAATAAAATCTGTGCCTCCTGCTGTGCTATCGTCTGTCAGGCCAGAATCCGGACCGAAACGAGAACAGTCGGACAGAACCCGCATTCGAATCGAGATAATGACAGCAGAGAAAACGATAGTCCAAAAACTCGTATCAATCCTCCTCCGGGAAGTTCGCATCCTTCTGATGATGCCCGTCGGCAGGAACGTGAGACGATTCGAAGACTTTTCCCACTCGCCGCAAGAACTGTAGATAGGACCCACTTCGAACGACGACCAGGAGAATGTTTGCTGTTTCGAACGTGCGTGTGATGATGTGACTCGCCAGAAAACAACCGACCGGAAGAGATCACATTGCCAGATCCTTGGGAGGGGGGGTGTTGCCTCTATTGAGTGGTTGGCGTTTTGCGTCGAAATTTTTCCTCGTTCTCGATGAAAGGTCCGTGAGGCCAACTGGTGCGGTGTGGCATATGGTGGACCGAGGTTGGACTGATTTTTTAATTTCCAATAGTTTGACTCCCGTTGGGTGCTGGGGAAGCCTCCGATCCGATGTGTTTCGGTATTGGTTTTGGAAGAGGAGCTTGAAGTGGGAGATAACCGCACGTAGCCAGGTCTATTATTGTCACGCTTCTGCCACGTTCGAAGTATTTCCCGGGGGGAATTCAATGCTCTCGCAGAGTCTACGCCGTGCGGATAACGATACGAACTTTCGGGATGGACGTGATCAACACCATGTAGGGTGAAGGGCAGCTTATTGCACGGAAGCATATATTTGTAAACCAAACTCGGGGAGTCAGAAGTAAATTTAGTTTGTAAAAACGTCCCTTGATTTGAGATGCACTTTAAGGAGGTCATTAAGTTTACATGAAAAATGTTTTCGTGAAATGGACTCAGGACTTAACTTATTTCAATGTTGTATTAACACGTCCCCAACCCTCTGAGATAGAAAAAAACCTTATTTAAAATGAATGATACTCCATCGTTAACCATCGGATTTTGATGCGGTGAGAGGATCATGAAACAAAATTGAAATTTTGCTGTTATTCACGGATTAATACAAAGAGGAAAAGAAGGAATTCAATACCTATTTTTAACAAAGCAAAACCATTTCTGTTTACTTTAATATAATTCTTACATTTAAGATTCAAATAACCAAATTGCAGTAAATATCTTATCCAATTCTAATGATGAGCCCAAAATATTTAATGTATTCAAATGATTTGAAATACAATAAATTTAATGGAAATAAAAAAACAAAATTGTATGAGATACTGCTTCTTCTCTCCCTAAATAAAACTCATCCGAAACACACACGTATCAACTTTATTTATTACCATCGCGTACAAACAGAAACGAGTAAGTCTGACAGCCACCCTTTGGCCTCTGATAAAAAATTGCCTGTTTTTTCAATAATATTTTATAAAAATACATTTTGTTGTGGACATCACGATTAACAATCAAAAAGGGCCAACAAATCAGTTAAAGTTAAATTTCTGTTATTGAAATTCTCAATAACTTGCTAATGGCTAGGCTTAAGAAAAAAGTTTCACATGCTTGTGAAATTAAAATAATGACCTAAAATTTATTTCCAGTATATTTTAATAAAAAAATAGATCATTGGCAAAAAATAAAACATTTATATTCAAAAACAAAAAAAACTGAAGAAGTTAGCATCCTTAACTCTTCACAAGCTTAAGGGACATAACTTCAGCCTTTTTAATTACAAAAAATAGGGGGGATCGAAGAGGGGTCCTCTGAGAAAAGCAACGTTTAATGTTTTTTAAGCATGAATTTACGATTTTTTAGTTTAAGTGTATTTTGTCTTGAAGAACACTTCATTACCTACAAATCTGTTGTAGGACGACTTTTTGATCAGAAGATGATCACGATTTTTTTTATTCAAATAACAAATCCACATTTTAAATACGCTCTCATAGAAAATAAGTCCAGGATGGTTATGGATTGACATATGGAAAACGTAATTCTTGGTAGGAACCAAGATTTGAACAAAATTACCATTCAGAGAGTAGAGTCCAACCGGTTTGCTATTCTGGCTGGAAATGCTCTATAACAATATTTATTTCCATAACTACCAAGGACCAAGGACTGACAAAATCTAAAGAATGCTGTATTCAAGATTTAATTTTTTAGATCATGATGGTGATGAAGATGGGTCATTTTATTTACGACTGTTTAAATGATTAACTTTTTATGACATTCTATTTAAACAATATCTTGCTTGCAAGCATCTAGGTTATAATCTGAGCATCCCTAGTAAAACATGTCCAGCAAAAGATAGTTGAATCTCTTAATTTATTTGTTTTATAGCAATCTTCAGTATATTGTTTTTATTTTTTATACATAATGTTTCCACAAGAAAATATTCCTGTATACTATTTAAAACAAACCACGCACTCTTGCAAAAGTGCCAACGGGCATTCTTGCTGTTGGTTTAAATCGGTCCTCAAATAAAACATCTCTGCGCTTCTTATATAATTATGAAATAAACCTCCCACATTTGTGAGTGGCCCCAACAGCATCCCCACGGTTGGATGAGAATCGGTCTCATTTAAATAAGCCACCCACTGTTGGTTTAGATATGTGTCCAAATTTCATTAATTTTTAATGTGCATCTCTGTACAGATTATAAACCGGAACTCATAGTTGAATTCCTGCAGATTGCAGTCTGACGCCAATTGAATTCACAGCACACCGTTTACCAAATGGATCCCGCAGCGAACCCAACCATTTTATTCAACATCCCAGTGATTTCTCGGGGAAGTGCAAAAAAGTGTTCTTGGTTTCCTTCAAAGCGCGTATCACGTCAACATATTCCTACCTAAAGGGTGTACGGAAACAAATTGCGAGACACACAAAT